>PVJH01003393.1:0-143640 GCA_004026705.1 Nesogale talazaci
CCCCCCCCCCCCCCATTTGATGTCTACTGCCTAGACCTTTCACCACCGTGTGGCCATGCTGGCTGCTGTGCTGCTTCTGTGTGGGTGTGGTCTCTTCTCAAGTAAATGGTCTATTGTTTATCTTCAGGCTTTTAAGACCTCAGATATATCCTTTGATGGCTGGGCACCATCAACTTTCTTCACCACATTTGCTTGTGCACCACTAGGGCTCCTTATCATCCAGAAATCCACTCCTATGTATATACCAGGAGAATTGAAAGCAGGGCCTCATTCAGACACCTGTGTACCAATGTCCGTGGCAACACTATTTACAATAGCTAAAAGTAGAAGCAACCTAAGTGTCTAGCGAAGGAAAGTGGGGTGAACGAAATGTGGTGTGTGTATATACAATGGAGTATCAATCAGCCATAGAAGTGAATCGAGTATTAATGCATGCTGCAACATAAAGGGCCCTTGACAACATTGCTAAATAAAGCATTACTAAGTGAAGTAAGCCAGCCATCAAGGTGTCTGGTTTCACTTCTGTAAAACATCTTACATAGTCATTTGCACAGAGAAAGAATGTAAATGAGGGGTTACCAGGGCTGCAAGGGAGCTGGGACTGCAGAGTTAGGGTTTCATGGGGACAGAGTTTCTATTTGAGGTGGCAAAAGGATTTGGGCAATAATGGTTGCACAACAGGGTGGGTGTCATTAGTATCACTGAATGGTACACTTACAATCGCTTAGATGGTGACTGCATGTGTTGTCACATGAGGGTAAGTCAACAAGTCTTGGCCCTCAACCAGTTTGTCTATGGGTCACAGTGAAAGCCCAAAATCCACCTGCAGATTCCCAGTGTGGATTAAGTTCCCATTGAATGCCCTGGGACCTTGGACCGGGGACGTGGATAGCTTTGCCCTCAGACAGAGTGCATTGGCGATCTGATTGCTGCAGCGATCTCTCGCCGCCCTGGGATCAATGCCCATGCACCGCAACCCTACTGACAGGACCGAATGCCCCTGCGAGTCTCCGGGACTGTCATTCTTAATAGGAGTAAAAAGTCTCATCTGTCTCCCAAGGATGGCTGGTGGTTTCAGACCTAACACGTCCTCCCTTTGACCTGCTCTCGTTTTCATTATCTTCTGCTTTCTGGATTGAACAGACGTGGAAAAGCACCAGCCCTTTGGGTAGCCCTAGGGGTCGGACGTGACGGCTCAGTAGAGAGGGCCTGAAGGAAACTTGTTACACTTGACTCTCACCACATACACCACACACACACACACACACACACACACACACCAAGCCAAACAGCCGAAACATACTGCCAACTAGGCACTTCTGGCCCATAGTGGTTCTGTAAGACACAGTAGAACCGCCCCTGTGAGTCTCCAAGTCTCCATCTTCCAGGAGCAGAAAGCCTCATCTCTCCCCTGGGGAGTACTTGGTGAGCTTGGACTGCTGTCAGTACCAGGCCTCCTTTCCAGTGTTCCCCTCATGCGACATAAAAGAGGAACCTGAACATTTGGTCAGAGCCTTGGTGTAAATTCCTTTCTTTCTTAAATTTCCCCTTTTTTTACCGATCACAGTGATTGATACATCACCACCACTACCCTTCCCCCCGGGGTGGGGGTGGGGGGCGGCAAACAACAGAAACCATGGGGCAAAGGAGAAAGCGGTGGTGTCACATTATTAAAATAATAATCATTTATCAAGGGGCCACAGGGTGGGGGAGAAAGAGGAGCTGATACAAAGGGCTCGATAGAAAGTAAGTGCTTAGAAAATAGTGGTGGCGGCATATGCACAAGTGTGCTTGATACAATTAGTGTATGGGTTGCGATAAGAGCCCCTTATAAGACGATCTTTTAATTTTAAAAGTATTATTAATTGGGAATTAGTACATATATTACACACCACAGTCAGTTTCCACCAGTTTGGTCCCCCCACCACTTGGAGCTATTTTGGTATTTGCCGCCCGTCTGTAACAATCATATTTTCTCTAGCCCCTTCCCCCTTTTTCTTCCCTTGTCCTTTGGGAAGGCCCACCCAGACCCCTTAAAAATAGAGACTCTCACCTGTCAGGTGGGTCTGTCTTCTTCTGGGTACCTGCTTTCCTTTTGTGGTTACAGATGAATGGATAAGAACCTTTTTGATAAGCCTGTGGAAACACTTCTGTACTCTTTGTTTCTATCCCAGAAACTGGTTTGAAAGAGACTTAAATAGATGTTCTAGTTATTGTTAGAAACCCTTCTTCTTTTACTTTTGTGAATGGAATTTAATTGATTGATCAAATTTTAATTAAATCCCTGCTGTGACCATCACAGGGAAATGACTAGCATCTTTCCCATTGTTATTGAAATACTTATCTTCTCTATAAATATTTTGACATTTTTTGAAATGCCAAAAAGATGCATGATGTGTGCTGCACAGTTAAGAATGAGACAGGACTCTTGATTTGGCATCTCGCTTATGTCAGGTGGGACAAGCAGGCCACTGAAGGTGCAGAGATAAGAAAGCAGACTGAGGTTAACAATAGCCATTTTCATCGATACAGGAGATATACAATGGGACCCTAATAACTTAATCCCTCTGCAACAATAGTGATTGTCAGTCACTTGGGGAGGAAGAATTCTGACTCCTAAAATAATATGTTGTGGAGTAAATCAGTTTCTTCCTGCCTCATTTATCTGTAAAATTAGGAGGTTGTTCCAAGAGTCTGATAATGCCCCTTCCAGCCCTGCAAGCCAATGTTTTCATAAATTCTAAGCTTAATTGTGAATTACCAAAAGGCATCCTTGATTTCTTTCCTGACTCATGAATTTTCTGTTATAGGAAAATCAATGGGGGACCTCGCATTTCAAACCCAGGTGCTTGGCAGGAAAAGGATGTGGTAATCTGCTTCCATAGAGATTTACACTGTGGGGCTGAGCCCCAGTAGTGTAAGTGGTTGAGTGTGGGACTGCGGCCCGCGGGCTTGGCAGTTCAAATCCAGCGGCGGCTCTCAGGAGCAGCGCTGGGTGGCGCCCATGACCACCAGAGGCTGTGCTGCCCCCCCTCCCCCCCCCCAAAAAAAAAAAAAAGATTTACAATATGGGGGCAGTTCTACCCTGTCCTGAAGGTTGCAGTCAGTCAGAAAGCACTGTCAGCAAATTAGTGTTTGATTTATGGAAAACAACAAAAACAAGATTATTTAAAATTAGAAAATAAATGTCCTTCCAATGATGCCATCTGTGATAGGTAGACTTGTTGTGCCAACATGGACAAAGAAGATAGGTAGGTTTATTGTGACAACATGACCAATGAACACACATAAGATCAGTTGAAAGGTGGAAATATAAATGGCTTGGCGAGCTCCGCCCTGGTTCTCTTACTCTTAGATCTTCTGACCAGCCAGCTGCCTTGTTGGTCCTGTGCCTCGATCTCCAAGTGACACTACCCATGGGACACCTAATCCGTGGACTGTGTTGCTATGAGTTGAGGTTCCTTCAAGCCCTGCTTCACCACACTCCTGGAATAGACATCTCTTGAGCTGGTGTGGCAGTCATGTGCTTATGTTAATTTCATGATTGAGATGTAGGGGTAGAGTCTAACCTGTTAATCTGGAGATAGCCATTGAGTAACCAATGAGGCCTCTGTGTGGGCATGGCTTTCTCCTGAGACTTCTGGGAAATCTCGCGATATTTCCCTCATGGAGATGAGAAGCTATCTTCTCCAGTGGTTGTGAGTCAGTCTCAGAGACGATTAATCACAGACAAGACAAGATGGCAGCATCTGAGGAGCCAGAGCTTTGCCATGATGAAGCCAGACCTCTGCAGTTGGAGAGGCCACGTGGAGATGCCTGTCAGCGATGAATTGCTTCGGCTACCACTGTATGCTATTGATGAACCCTGAGCCCTGGAAGCGAGGAGCCATGGAGAGACCCCTGTTAGTGCCAATATTCTGCACCCACTGACCTGTAACTTTGTGAGTCAGGAGGAGACATAGACTGGTATCGGGCATTTGAACTAATATAGGACTTATGACTTTGAACTGGACTGGGTTGGGATGCTTTATCAGTGTTCCATTCCTTTTGTATATAAGCCCTTTCCTTATATCCATATGCGAGTCTATAAATTTGTTCCTCTAGTTTACCCGGACTAACACAGCTGAGGACTGTTGGACTCCGTCATCTGACTGACTGTTGGTGACCTGCTTTGCTGTTTGCTGCTTGTGGCCAGATAGCCTGAATTCTCTACAGAGGACCACCCAGCAGCTCCCAAGACTCAAAGCACTGCCAGTGTACTAGCTGCCTCAAGCAAGTGAGTCGCACCAAGCCATTTGTACTGCTTTATAGATGAGCTAACTGCCTATTTCTTATGTTAGATATCTTCCTACCTTTATAAATATACAGAGAGAATTATTAGTGTTCTGGTTTTGTTTCTCTAGAGAACCCTGTTTGACACACCATCCATTGTAACATTTGGATGCCCCATCCTGATTTTTTTTTTTTTTTTTGTGGGCATCACTGCACTCCGGCGGTGGGAGTAGGAGGCCCAGCCCCACTGCTGGAATTGAACCTCTGTCCCACTGGGCCGCAGTCCCGCGCACAACCACTACGCCACCGGGGCTCAGCCCCCATCCTGATTTTTAAACACGGGTATACATAACTTTATATCGTTGCAGCCCTAAAATGGGTGACTTTTGATATTTGACTGACTGAACATTAAACCTGCAAAAACCAAACCTTGTGTACTGTAGAAGCCTGCCAGAAAAGGAAGGCTGATACATTTTCTGCCGAAAGAGAGCAACTTGCAAAGTGGTCAGTTCACAGCGCTGGTCCTACGTCCTGTGCCCTGGGTGTGGTGTTGGAGAAGTGCCCGCAGCCTGCACACTGTGTCGCTGGCACACAGCGCTGCTTTCTCCTGAGACTCCTTGCACCTCTTCAGCTCAAAGCAAGGGCCAACCTGACTTCAGCTCCCCCGAGATGACCAAGCGGCCAGTCTACAACCTGGAGACCATTGAGAGCAAAGCAGAACCCACCCTCGCCAAGATTCCCGAGGACCTCTCAGCCCTGCCAAGTGTCAGGTAGGCCCTGCGCCTGGCCATGCAGGTGGGAGAACAGGCCAGCAAACCAATCAGCAGCAAGAAATAGCCCCAGGGGTGACTGCAAATAAAGTTAAAATCATGGACGTTTCCCATAAACTTTTGGAAGCCCCTTTTGTATATCTATCACACAACTTTGGCCTGTTCAGTTATTTACAGATTTAAGTCTTATTGACAGCAATGACAAGAATCTGTTTGCAAGCATACCATTCTATGATCCATGTAATTTTTCCATCACCCCTGCCCTCCACTCCCACTTTCTCTATACTCACCCTAGTAACCACTAATAAACTTTGATATCTCTCTCTCTCTCTCTCTCTCTCTCTCTCTCTCTCTATATATATATATATATATATATATATATATATATATATATATATAAAAGTGGTAAGCTGGACTCTATGAAAAGCCCCAAAGTTGCAAGTCAAAGCAATCTTAACAAATTCTTTATCTCACAGGTTTCGCTGTATGTGTGTGTTATGCTACCACTAGCACAGTAACTATTTCATTCACAGAATTCCATTTCATTCATAAAACATAAAAAACAAAAAACCAGTGCTATTGATTCCAAATCACAGTATCCCCAAGCAGAACTGCCCCACGGAGTGGTCTTGCCTGTCATCTTGCTGGGGACAAATTACCAGGCCGCAAATCCCACAGCACCCCTGGGCGGGTTCACATGCCCGCCTTTAGACTTGATGATGAGCACAAACCATTCGCACTACCCAGGGACCGGTTGAAGTAGCAGTTTTCCTCACTTCTTAAATACTTCCTTTAAAAAAAAAAAAAGCAACAACCATGTGGATTGTACCCACATTGGGTCATGCAGAGATGGTGCCGTCCATTTTTTACTGACTCCTTTGGAGAAGCCCTGCTGGCGTCGTGGGGTCCACTACGTGCTTGCAATCGCAAGCCGCTCTTCTGCAGACAGGTGGGGTTTTCTGCTCAGCTACAGAGCTACCGTCTTCAAAAGCCCGCAGGGGAAGTTCTACAAGATCCTGAGGGTCATTCTGAGAGTTGACGCAATGGCAGGCCGGGTTGGGGCTTCTCTCCCTTGAAAAAATTTCTAAGAATACTTTTCGAGGAGCGTGACTACTGAACGGGAATGCGACTCACAGCATGGGAGCCTTTATGGTTCTCTATAAAACCAAAATGAAATGCGTTGCCACCGAGTGGATTCTGACTCCTCGTGACCTCATAGGACAGGAGAGAAATGCCTCTGTGGGATTTTAAGACTTGCTCTGGGCTGAGCCCCAGTGGCGTAGTGGTTGTGTGCAGGACTGTGGCCCACGGGATTGGCGGTTCAAATCCAGCAGCAGCTCTCTAGGAGCAAGGCTGGGCCTCCTACTCCCACCAGGGCAGTGATGCCCACAAACAAAAAAAACTATAGCTCTTTATAGGAGTCAAAAGTATTATCTTTTTCCCATGGAGCAGCTGGTGGTTTCGAATTGGGAACCTTGCTGGATAGCAGTCCCATTTCCCGCTTTGCCACTAGCGCTCCTCGTGGTTACTTAGAATTATTGACAAATGATTGGACTGAGTGCCTGCCCTGATTTACATCACTGCCACCTGATTTGACAGTGACGGCATAAAACACAGCCGCGCTCAATAGAAAGTAAATGTCTAGAGAAGAATGATGGGAACAAATGTACAAGTATACCTGATACAATTGATGTGTGGATGTGTTATGGGTTGTAAGAGCCCCCAATAAAATTCTTTAAATAGATAATGATAATGACGATATTTTAAAAAACCACAGCCATGCCAAAGGTCGGGCATGACTTGATGCAGCGTTGATTTGGTTTGCATTTTGTCGGCTGTTAGCAGTCGTGGACAGGTCACCGATCGTGACTGCGTCCTGGCTTGTGTGGACGGTTTGGTCTGTGCTCTTTTCTCACTGTTCCGCCTGTGAAGCCACAACCGACAGGAAGTCACTTGCCTGGTCTGTGCCTCGGTTTCCTCCTCCATAAACAATAATAGACGCTATCCCATTAGGGTATCAGAACCAAGTAAATTACTGAACGTAAGGCCTCTACAATCCTACCCAGCGCATGGAAGGCCTTTCCGCCAGGTCAATGTGAGTCCTGGTGGAAGTCTTGGTCCACCACCTGGCAGTTTGTCCTTCTGGGATGACTGGTGCATTGCCAAATACCACCAGAGTTTTGCTCCCAGTGTTTCAAATACCAACACCACCAATGGTGGACAGAGTTCTTCTTTTTTTTTTTTCCCAGTGGAGCTTCTCGACTAAGACAGACTAGGAAGAAATTAGCCAGTGAGGACTGCTCTGATTACAAGAGAACACTGCCTGACGGGCTAGCTTTGGTCCCGTGATCAGGCAAGATCCATCACTAGAAGAAGACAGTAGTGTGAAGGGGAGTCTCGGAGTCCTGGCAGGAACCCCATTGTGAGCTGGGCTGGTGCGATTATCTGCAACATCGATCTGCGCGTGACCTTGAGGGTGGCCAAGGACCGGGCAGCATTTCATCCGGGTTGAACATAGGATTAGCAGGAATGGAACCGACTCCATACCGCGGTCGATTTGTCTGTTCGTCTAAAAGCATTGGTGTTAGCTCTCCAGCAGAACATTAGTGGTCTTCCTCGTAACTTACCTGATTTTTTCTAGCCCTTGTGTAATTAAATACCTGATAAGTTTTCATGAATGTCTAAGAGAGCCCCTCTTGTGATGTAGATAGTATCTTTGGTTCCGCTGGGCTGGGCAGACATACCTCCCCCAGTTTGCCGCTTTGCTTCTTGCGTTACTTTTGCACGTGTCCATGCACACATCAGCATGAATGGGGGTGTCTTCCCACAAGCCTCCAGCTCACAGGCGTCTCCTCGTGAGAATGGGACACCCTGCTGGGTTGGCAAACTCTCTGTCCAAGCCACTTCCAAAAGGAAGCAGTAAACCCGCCCCAAGCAAAACCAAACCCCGGACACACCCGCACCTCCACAACCGAACCTCCCCTCAAGCCAGGACCCCACATGCTCATTACACACAAGAACGACAGATGGGTTCATCCAGATAGGCGAAAGAAATCCCAACCCATGGTCACATCCCTTTCAGAGTAATTGCTTCTTTGGGTGCAGTGGTTGCCCAGAGTCCTGGCAGACTGAGATCTAAACGGTGGAAACCACTCTGAGGAAAAGGCAAAAAGGGCGACCTCAGTGAGCTGCCCTTGGGGAAAAAGAGGTCTCCAGGGACCACCACATCATGGATGGAAGAAAGTGATCCTTCAGGATGGAAGAAAGCCCCTCAGAGAAAGCAAAGTGGGCACTTTTCAAGATATAATTCCCAGCAAGCGAATTGATGAGTGAGGCTAATGAGAGATAATAATAATGATAATAATAGTGGAGGAACTGAAGAAGCCCCAGCCCAGACAAGGATCGGAAAGTATTTAAACTGGATCAGGCCCTATGTGTTTTGGCTCTGGGAAAACAGAAGTTGAACTTTGGCATCGGCAGCACGGACGTGGTCTCAAAGCATGTGCAAACAGTGCTGGGCGGGGTGCAGATGCCAACACGACTGCCCAGGGGGCTCCCAACCCAAAAGTGGGAGTGAGAGCCCGAGAGAAACCACAGGGACTTTGTGGAAAGCTCGGCACTGAAAATGATTTGTGGTTGATTTAAGCAGGAGACAAGGAAAATAAGACTATAGTGTATACCATCTGACTGCTACGGACCAAGAATGTAAACAGATAGCCGGAGCTTTCCAACCTCCTGGAAATCAGATCCCTCAGCACCCAGAAAGGCGCCAGAATGTTTGTCTGGTTAAAGGCAGACTTCTTTTTCAGCCTCTAAGAATAGCTGTCGTCTCCTCCTAACCCTTTACTGTTTGGGCACCCTTAAAAATCCCGACCAGCTATTGTGCACCCTGGAGTTCTCCCAAGAGATCCGTAAGGAACGTTGGCACTTCCTAAAAAGGAAGCCGTGGCGCTCCCTGAGAGGCCCCCGGGCGTGAAAAGTGGTCTGTTGTACAGTATCCTTATGAGATTGGGGAAGTGGTTTCGTTCTGGCAAAACCGACCTTGGGTGGCTCCTAAAGCAATGTACCTAATGAAGTGGGCCGACAAGGGGCCCGAGGCCAGAAAAGATAGGCTCTTGGGTCCCCTGCAGAATAACCCACCTTTCAAGGAGCCGAGGACCTGCGGTGCTCGCCATCAGGAAGTCAGAACTTCTTGAGCCACCTCATGAACCAGAAACCAAACTCGCTCAAGCCCATGCTTCTTCGGAGTGACCTCTGTGGGTTTCCGAGGCTGTAACAGTTCCCAGGAGTAGAAAACCCAGTCTTTCTCCCACGGAGCTGCTGGTGGTTACAAACAGGCCACCATGGGGATCGGGGCCCAACGCGTAATTTAGAAACGGGGAAAGCTGGGGAGTCAGGTTTGCACATGACAGGCACAGGCTGCTGCCCCATTGCTGCTGATTAAATCGTTGGGACCACTTGAGAAGGGAGACTCGCATTCAGACAAGGACAATGGGAGAAGGGACAAAATACTAATTGTCACCAGAGGACAGAACAATGAGCTGTAACACCTGGCCAGTGACAACAGTAAGTGAAAATGAAAGGAAACAGATGAGAGGGGGAGAAAATAAGACTGGGCTTTGTGCCCATGAACCTGAGCCAATGAAAGCAGCCAACAGTGGCCAGAATCACATTACCTTAGGTGGTTCTTCTACTGGGTCTGTTTATAGGCATGTTCCCACATACATCCTTCTCTCTCTCTCTCTCTCTCTCTCTCTCTCTCTCTCTCTCACGCACACACACAAACACACCCTCCAGTGACCCTTCTAGCCTCACTGCCATGGGGTCCCTTCTGGTTCAGAGAAGGTCCCAGGACAGAGTATGACTGCCTCTTTGGGTTTCTGAGCCTGTACATTTTTTTTTTTTATTTTTATTTTTTTTAGGCATCACTGCCCTGGTGGTGGGAGTAGGAGGCCCAGCCTTTGCTCCTGTGAGCGGGAATTGAACCTCCATCCCAGTGGGCCGCAGTCCCGCGCACAACCACTACGCCACCGGGGCTCAGCCCCGAGCCTGTACATTTTTACAGGAGCGGAAAGCCTCATCTTTCTCCAGGTGCATTTGAACTGCGGACTTTGTGGTTAACAGCCCTACCCATCATCCACTATTTGCCATGAGGCTCCTTATCCACCCTCAGCCTCCCCTGACTCCTGGACCAGAAGGACTAGGGATATCCAAGGGTGCCTTTGGTGGGCCAGTGTCCATCTCAGACGCAAATCAGGCAAGAAGTGATACAAAGCGGGCAGAGAGAAGTGTTGGCTTGTGTTCTATCCCTTTCTCTTCGTGGAAGAATCCTAAGTTGCTTACAGGATCCATTCAAATGTTACTTATTACCTCCTCCTTCTCTAAACCCACAGGAGCCTTGGTGGTGGAGTGATTGGTTACCCATTAGGCTGCTCACTGCAAGGTCAGCAGTTTGAAACCACCAGCTGCTCTGAGAGAGAGAGAGAGAGAGAGAGAGAGAGAGAGAGAGAGGAGGCTTTGTACTCCCATAGAGAGTTACAGTCTTGGACTACCCTGCCCTGTAAAGTTATCATGAATCGGAGTCAACTCCCTGAAAAGCATCTTGTGCACATCACTCATTATGAATTTACTACATCATTATGTAATATTTTGCCTATCTATCTCTTACTGGAGCATGAGCTCCATGATGGCTGGGACAATATATATACACAGATATATACATATATATGTTAACTTTTTATTATGAATTGGATGACAAGCTACTGAGAAGATCATCAGTTTTACATTCAACAGTTCATTCACATTTTGTTTCAACTCATCTATTGCCAACCCCTCAAAGCATCATCCCTTATTAGAATCATACTTCCTACCTATGGTTTTTTCCTCCTACCCTCTGAACTCTGTCCTTGGGTAAATGCCACCCCCTTGATCTGAAGTGGTTGGTTATTCTAAGGTGTTACAGATTGTTATTATTCCCCTTATAGGTCTGTCCCTTGGATGGCTAACAATTGCTCCACAGGCGTGGATTCAGCCCCAGACTGGAAAAGTGAGTAAAGGGTCCTGCCCTTGGGAGTTCCACCAGGAAACCTGACCATCAGTGCCTGACCAGTAAACCTGGGCTTATTTTTAGGATTTTTAGTTCTGCCCAACATTTTTTTTCCACTCTATACAGGGCCTTCTCATGTGATCCCTTTCAGAGCAGTTAGTAATAATAGCTGGGCACCATCTAGTTTTTCTGGTCTCGTGGTTGTGGAGACTGACATTTTCTTTTTCTTTCTTTTTTTCCTTTGTGACTGACATTTTCAAGGTTCATTAATCCACTGTCCTAATTGGTTCCACCTATCTTTAGATTTTCATCACTATTCTCCAGATCAGGAGAAGACAGTAGATACACCTTAGTTGTGCCAACTCATGAGTTTTTAAGACCCTACAGGGACAGTATCCTTGACCCATTGACCTTTTGGTTAGCAGCAGAATGCTTTAACCACTACTCCTATAGAAGGGCCCACTAACTGCTGAAACCATGGAGCCAAAGCAGAGAGAGGGCCCACCTTAGATTTTTTGCTCTTACCTATTGGCTCTGTAGAGTCAAATGCCAGAAGGCAAGGATTCCTGAAAGCTATAGTCCTTAGGGTTCACCTCCCATCTCCCTGGGCCAAGGAAAATGGAGACTCGGTCAAACAGGAGAGACAAGGCAGTGGAGAGTAATAATCACAGGGCTCAATAAATGTGTTGAATGAATGAATGAAATGAAACTAGCCAATGAGAAGAGAAAAGGGGACTGTATGATTTCTTTTCCCTCCACCTGGGATCATTTTGCAGCAATTCTTTTTAAAAATCATTTTATTGGGGGGGTTGTACAACTCTTATCATAATCCATATATTCATACATATAGCAATGCTTTTCAAACAGTGCTGTGATACTGAGAACTTAGTGAAATTATTATAGGGATTAAATGTATATATATATATATATATATATATTTCTAACGCTTTTAAACACTGTAACAATGTACACACTCAAATGTCTTAGATATTAAAATTTTAGCATGTTGGAAACAAGTAAAGTGGTAACTTGTACTGCCTGATAAATTTGGTTTTGTGTAAGCCTTAAAATAAAGCTTCTCCTGTCTTTGTTATATATTTTACTTGAATATCTTAAATGTCTCCTTAATTAAGCTGGTTTAGGTCTATAGGGGATGTGGAATGAAGTATATTATGACTACTGTTTGACAGATCTTAGCTGGAAGCAGAGACACCAGGAAGCTGTTTACCTGTGTTATATTGACTGTGCATTCGACTGTATGGATCATAACAATGTATGGATAGCATTATAAAGAATGGAAATTCCAGAACACTGAATTGTGCCCAGGTGAAACCTGTACAGAGACCAAGAAGCAGTTCCGTGGCCAGAGCAAAAGGAACCTGTAGATTAAAATCAAGAACGATGTGTGTCAGAGTTGGACCTTTTCGCCACACTTACTCATTCTGGATGGTGAGCAAATGACCCAGTATAATTCAACTCTACAAAGAACCCAACATCCGGATATGAAGAAGACTCCTCATGAGCCTGCGGTAGGCCGATGATGCGACCTTGCTGGCTGAAAGTGAAGGGGACTTGAAACACGAACCGATAAAACCTTGTCCCTCCACTCTTCAGAATTAGACCAACAAGCAACGTTGTGATAAACAGAGAAGAGATTGGAATTGTCAAGGATTTCCTTTTACTTGGATCCAAAATCAACACTCATAGAAGCAGCAGTGAAGAGATCAAAGGACAGATGGCATGGGGCACATCTTTTTCACAGAACTTCTTTAACACGTTAAAGAGCAGAGGTGTCATACTGAGGACTAGCACGCACCTGAATTTCCGGTCACCTCCTATGCCTACGAAAAGTGGAAAATGAATACTGAAGACTAGCTAAAGAATAAGTGATGCATTTGGATGACTGTGCTGCTGAAGAATGTTCAACAGGACATGGACTGCCAAAGGAAAGACAAGTCTGCCTGAGAAGAAGTCCAGCCCAAAGGCTCCTTGGATGTGAAGGTGGTGAGACTTCATCCTCTAGACTCTGACCTTCAGGAGGCACCTTGTAGAGGGACATTGCACTCGCTCAAATAGAGTCAGCGAGAAAGAGGAAGAGTCTTCATGAGCTGGATTGACTGCAGCAATGGGCTCAGACAAGCAGTGGTTGTGAAGAAAGCGCCAGACTTTGCATTGCGTTGGACACGGGTCACCGTGAGTCCGAACAGAGGCGTGAGCACCTAGCAACAGGGACAAGGAATCTAAATAAACATTTTGTAAAGATTTGGGTCTGCCCATGGCCCCCGGCATGAAAGTGTACACAGGCGTTTACCCGTGTAGCCCATGGACACCACTAAGTTACAGTTGATAGAAGGCAGAGGCCAGCTGGACCGCAGCAGCAGCCAAAGCGCAAACACAAATTCTCATACCCCGTCATGGCACCCGATGTCAGAGCATGGGCACGGAGGCGTGACGTACTGATGTGAAAGAATGATATGATTATAGATATTGGTAGGACTTCAATAAGTAATGAATGCACTTTTGTCCATTGGTACCTGCTGCTCTCTCTGCCTGGAAGGCTTTTTTCATCCGCTCCTGGTCGGGGCGAGATCCAAATGTCCCTCTGTCCTTTCCCTCTCTCATCCATTGGCTCTCAGCTCAGTGTTCCCCTGGTCCCCTCTCCATTTTCTGTTTCAGTCTTCTGGCCTTCACAGCACGCTCCCCAACGTCTGACTGTTGGTTTCATGGTCTCTGATCAGTTCGAGTCGATGGTCTTAGCAAGAATTTTAATTTCTTCAGGGCCCGGGATTCCTTGTTCGCCACTGATTGTCCAGAGTCTGGAATAATCTCCGGCCCATAGTAGGTGCTGGTTACGAATGGGTAAGGAGGGCAGGGGGCGTCCTGGTTACCAGTAGGACTGCTATGCTAGCTGCCATACCAGCCGTGTGCAAAACTACCAGCCACAGCAGGAAGACAGAACTTTCTGTTCCCATAAAGAGTGACCTACCAGCTTGGAGGTGCACAGGGACAGTTCTTCCCTCTTCTAGAGGGTCGCTGTGAATTGAGATCTGCTCGATGGCAGTGAGTTTGGTTTTGGGCTAAGCTGATTATATGAAAGACAAAAGGGATAACTGATGGAGCAATGGGGGTAGAAGCCGGCTGAGAACCACTAGTAAAAAATACATTGCATTCGCTTAACTAAAGTAGATCAAAAGCAAAGCTTGAAAAAAATCCAAACTCCTTACTTACTTGATTACATTCACTTCTGTGTTCCTGTGATCGTGCCTGTGTAACGGTGTGCTACAGGTCCTCTCTTTCCAACCCCACGTTGTATTTGTAGCTTGAAATCAGCCCAGATGGAGTACTGAAACACAGATGCCAGCAGCCGCCGTCAGTCAGGCCGTGTCTTCCTGCGTGGGTGACCTTTGAAATCTAAGAAAGTGTGGGGGGGATGCTCATAATGGAGAGAAAACCTTACCTACGTTGTTGCAGTGAAGTGCCGCAGAAGATGTTCAGCTTCTAGTGGCCCCACGTGGCAGAGAAGAACGCTCCTTCGGCCCTTCCTCAGCTATGATCGTGACAGTGTCACGTCTTCCCTCACAGGAGGGGATACAAACTACCAGCCTTCTAGTTAGCAGTGGGCGATCGAGCCATTTCCACCCCCAGGCTCCTTACGTTTACCCAGATCTACGCTTCTGTTCGTTTGCTTTGGAGAGAGCCAAACATGTGAGCATCGCGCCCGGCGAAAGAGTTTAGTGGAGAGGAAAGGATGGGTGCAGGAGCAGGGACAAAAGGACGGAGAGTTTAACAAAGAAAGAAAGAAAGAGAGAGAGAGAGAAGAGAAAAGAGAATTGTTTTATGTGCAGGGGGGAAAACTCAGCCTCCAAATTCCTTGCCTCTCAGATTTAAATAATGGTCCGAGTGGCTAAAAAAGGAGGTAAAGTAAAACCGAAGTGGGCTTGCCGTCTTGGATAGCATGCCAGTTCATTTCAAACATGACAAAGAGAAGCCAGGCTGTGGTGAAGAGGTTTACTTTAACAATAATATAAGGACTCCTTTCCTCTAAGGCAGGGGAAAGACATGGAAAAGAATGTCCTTATGAAGTGATCAGATTTTAAGCGGGACACTGTTGACCCGGGGGAGGGGTGGGGAGGCAGGAGGGGGTTCTCGATTAAAAACTTGGTCTATAAGGAGCAACAAAAATGTTCATACACTTGCAAAAACAGTATTGTAATGTATTTATTTTAATTTTAAAACACCGTGGGATGTTGTTAAATTGTTAGAAAGCGGGATGTCGCTGAGCCCTGGTGGCATAGTGGTTGTGCGTGGGACTGCAGTCCACTGGGATGGAGGTTCAAATCCAGCAGCAGCTCTACAGGAGCAAAGGCTGGGCCTCCTACTCCCACCACCAGACGGCAGTGATGCCCCCCAAAACAAAAAAACAAAACAAATAAACAAAAAAAGAAAGCAGGACGTCTGGTTGGCTTACCTTCTGAGCAAGTTTAGAGTTGGCAGGCGTTCTATAAAGCATGGAGGGCAGCACTGTAGGAAGCACTATGATGGTGCGAAGTCTGTAATGACTCCTTTTCAGGGGTAGGACTCTGAGAAACAGAAAGGTCAAGGAACCCAGTCAAGGTCACAAAGCTATTATGGACCAGCACACACAGGTAGTCTGGCCTGAGTTCTTTAATTCAGTGAGGATCCATATGTATAGCTGACATTAGCATTTTTTTTTTCACTTCAGGCCCCAAGATGCCAGCAATAATAACGACTAACATTTACTGAAAATGTCCTCTGGCACTGTGTTTTGTGTGAAATATTACCAGTATTATTACAGTTATCATACTCATTTTACAAAAGAGATCATTGAGACCTAGATTGATTAAGTATCTTTTCAAAGATCACAGAGTCACAAAGTGGCAGAATCGGGATTTGAACCTAAGCTCTCCACCCTAACGTTTATCACTTCTAGCATAGTCTGAGAGTAAGCCTGTTTCCCCCTATGATTTGGAGGAGTATGGATTTGCCAGGCTCATTCCTATCCTCTCAGTGGAGTGCTGCAGGACAGCTTTAGACAGATGAACTCATTCTGAGCAGAGGTCACCTGATAGCTGAGCTTCCTCGAACCTGAGTCCTTATATCCTCGGGCCCCCAAACAAACACAATTAACCTTATAATTTCCTGAATTCTCTCTTCTTTGTTCAGAAGACCTGTGTGTGTTAAGTGTGTGCATGTCTATTCTCTCCAACATTTGGTTCATTTTTGTCTCTCTAACTAACCGTGTTGAAGGCCAACCTTAGGCCAGGCACTAGGCTCAGGTTTGATGATAAGAATAGGCCGAACTCTAGGGATTTGCTGGGCAGAAGGGACACATAGGCAAATAATCATACCAATTTGTTAAGTACTTAGGACTGGAATTTTAGTCTAGTCTTCAGAGATCTGCAGAAGGGTGTTTCTTTATCTGATTTGGCTTTGTTATTACACGCTTTCCCAGCTCTCTTTTTCTCACGAGGACTTCTTTTGCTAGCTGCTTCATCTCCCCTTTCTTTCCCTACATTTTATTATCTGTGCAGCCAGCTTCCAATGATAAATATATATATATATGGATTTTGTACAATTTCAGTTCAAGCTCCAACTACTGGAATCTGGATTTAATCCTCCCCATCATCAGCCCTGCCCCCACCTGATGAATGCGCGCAGGGAGAGGGGATTAGTTGTAACATGCATCTGGGAAAGTTGAATCAGACCATCGTCATTCTTCACCACTCCCTACTCCCCTGCTTCCCATAGAATGTAGGCTTGCTTCCAAAGCCACATCAGGAATAGGTTGTTGTCGTTGTTTTTTATTCTAATTTTCTGAATCCTCCGCCCCACCTCTCCTGGCACAGATATTGCAAAATCGATGTCTTTTAACTTCTTCCCTACTGTTGCTGACTTTGTGAAATGCTCTTTTGAAATTGGGAGAATCCTTCTCCTTGTTTCTTTCTTTGTTTTTTTCCCCCTTAAATCCAAATTTACATTCCTAATACCTATCATACTGCCTGGGACATAGGATGTGTCCAATAAATAAATAAATAAATGTGGAATTAAATTATAAAATGAAAAGAGAGGCAGGTGGGGAATCACTAAATCCTGTGTGTGTGACCAATCTGGCCATATTTGTATTTGTGAGTTTAGTTCCTGTATTATGTGATCCTCAAGGCAAGTGACCCTTCCTGTTCTTGTCCGACATAATAGCTGGTTGAGAACAGAGTCATCATCCATATTGACTGAATAAAGAAGGAAAGAATAGTAGAAACTCACTAAATACCTGTTGTTGGGGATGAAGATTTCTCGGGATAATGTTACCACCTTAAGCACTTTTTTGGAACAAGGCTTAGAGGAACAAACAGTAAATTCTATCAACCCAGTATCTATGCATTGGGCTAATGCTTTTTCTCGGTGTCCATAAGTTACTGTGGGTCTGCCTGCCTGTTTTAGTCTCCTTTGTGCATGACATGGGAGTGGAAAAGTGGCCGTGGGATTTTTTTGTGAATGTAGTCATTTCCTTCTAAACCCTGGAAAAAATACTTCTCTTTTATAATTCCGTTCTATTGCCTCTCTGCTTTCACATTGAAATTCTATAAACCGTCCGGTTAATGTGGACATGCATAATAAGTGGGCCCAGATCTTATTCTAAATGGAAGCCAGAGCGAGTGTCCCGACACCAGGAAAGCATAATTACCCAGCGAACGGGGTTGTATTTTCTGGGAGGGCTTTTATCAGTGTCTGTGGAGCTCCAGATGCAGTTTTCAGCGTTAGACAAGGAGAAAGATTTATGAAACACATTGCTCTCTCTCCTTTTTTCCTGGGGGGGAAAAAGGAATTATCTTCCCCGTTGCAAAAAGACTCAGTGTGTGAGTACATCCCAACCCTTTAGGGAAAAGAAGAAAATGATATCGGAAATCTAGACATGCTAAAATAACATTCGCCCAAAATGGGGAATGATTGATTCCTTCCATATGCTCTTATCCTATTTCAATTTAAATTAATTTCGCAGGAGTCATTAACCATCCCTGCAAAATGTGCAGGGCGTGCTCCCGACGCGGGCTGTGGCGCACCTGCAGGCGGAGAGCGGCTGGCTGGCGGCTCATCCGCCGGAACCCACATTCATGCCACTGCTGCAGCCAAACGGCCCTCAGGAGTCCGTACAACGATGTCTGCTTAGCATCCACCGGGGGCAGGCGGCAGGGGCTGACGAGGCTGAGAGGACTGTGTGAAGGGATTTCCCCACCCCCACATTCAGTCTTGTTTTCTTTCTTTTTAAAAATTTTTCGCAGGTGCAAAAAAATTCCATTTGTCATTCTCTAATTCCAAGGACGATGAGTGTCCTGGTGTCTCGGAATGCAGGACGAGTCGGCAGCTGGGATACGATGTGATGTTTGCAAGTCATGGCAGGTGCAGAAGGAGGACAGGCAGTGAAAAGTTCTCTCTCTCTCTTTCCCTCCCTCTCTCTCTCTACGTCCTTTACCTCTGCTGCTGCTCTGCTGGACGGCTGTCCAATTACACGGGCTGCCTCCGTTATCTCCCAAAGCGGTGCTGTTGTCCATCCAGGGAAAGGGCTTGGTGACTCACCCCACGTTTCCAGGAATCTTATTTGGGTTCTTTTGTGCAGCCCAAGAGAAACTGCTGAGTGCAGTTTCTATTTGTTTTGCGATTTGCCTGCCGGGCACATGACTGGCCATCTACTCCGGTTTCAATGGATGGTCTTTCCACTGAGCTTTTAACATGTCTATATTTAGAAAACGATGCCGGCTGTCTGAGATGGACCGATTCGGGGGGAAGCAGACAAGCCTGGAGGAGGCGAGAGGAGGGCTGGAGCCTTTCCAATGGCCGGAGCCTCCCCTGGCACGCGGGCCTGTGTTCTCTCTGACCTTTCCAACTCTCTCCCTGTGCACGCGGTGGAATTCGCCCATGCGGAGAGGAGGGAAGGGCCGGTAGCCAAGGGAAACATGGCTCCAGTCATGTGTGGCATCCGAGTTGGGAGCGCAGCCAGGCCATATCCAGACACAGCGTGAGAATCCAGGAAGGGCAGGCTGCAGACCGCAGGCCCACGGGCTCGCTGGCCACGTGGACGCGCCTGCGTTGGAGCTTTGTCAGCACAAGGTCAAGGGCGTCTTTCCTGACCAGGAGGGGTGGTGTGCGCGCCTTTCCTGCACACTGGTGCCAGCGCACTCCAAGCTGAGAGCCGGGGATTCCTGAGGTGGTTGTAGCCCGAACACGCGCGCGTGTGTGTCTCCGCTGGGATTTGAATGCTTTGCGGAGGGCAGCGGGCAAAAGACTCAGAGGTGCAAATCAAATGGAAGCGCAGAGAACCGGAGGAGAGAGCCTGAAAGTGAGAAAATAATGGCGGCGACATGGACTGGGACCTTGACCCGTGTGGTTATAAAAACTTCATCATCCGTTAGATCGGATAATAGGTTTATTTGTCTGGGAGACTGGTATCTGCGGGCCTACTGGTGGTTGGTCTCTTGAATGCTGTACAGTGTATTGAAACGTTGTTGTTATTTATTACTTACTTGTTGGTTTATTTTACACGAGACCTAGTATAGGAATGCACCCAGTTGGGTACTTAACAGATAGATAATAGAAGTTGCCATAGCTACTAACGTACAGTAACAGTAGGTGATGCATAGCCATTTTCCTTGGTATTAAAAATAAAATGAAGGAAAGAGAAGGAAGGAAAAAAAAATCTACTTAGCCAGGAATAAATGAAAATAAATAAAAATGTGTGGGTAACCTTAAGCTACTTCATTTGTGGTCAAACAAATCTCTTCTCTCCAAAGTTCAAGGTCTGCTCCTGGCCAGATACAGTTATCTGATTAGGACACAAACAGTGGTGTGATGAGGCAGGTCCTGTCAGACCACAGCTGCCTGGTTAGCCGTTAGCCATAAGGCTAGTTCTATGTCAGAACGTCAGATTGTGGCATTTTGTATGCAAAGTGAACCCCAGAATAGCTACCCACTTAAGGGGGGATAAGTATGTATTTGCCGGCCTTGGGCTCCCTTCTGATTTCTTGAGGAAGGTCTCAGATGCAACCCTTCTGTAAGTGTTTCGCTTCAAGCCAGGGTCCTGGACTTGCTCGGTGAGGGAGAGTGGACCACAGCATCTCCTCCTCCTGGCCCCCACGCAGAGGGGTGCCAACAGCACTGCTGGAGTACCGGAATCAACAGGCTATTCGTGTCGAAAGAAGGCTTCTTTTAAGGAATTGGCTCACGTGGTTATGGGAGCTGCCAGGTCCCAAATCCTTAGGGCAGGCTGCGAACTCCAGCAGCCTTGAGTCCAAAATCTCGACAGAAAGGGGCAGGCTGAAGCCCAGGCAGGGTTTGTCGGTCTTGAAGCAGCATTCCTTCTTCTCCTGGAAATCTGTTTTTGTTTTTTCCCCTTTCAGGCCTTCAACTAATTGGGTGAGGCCCTCCCCATATTATCTATCTCACTGCTTTCGAGGGGATTCTGACTCATAGAGATCTTGGAGGACAGAGAAGAACTGCCCCATTGGGTTCCCAAGACTTCTCCTCTCTACAGGAGTGGAAAACCTCATCTTCCTTTCTCAGAGCTGCTGGTGGGTTTGAACAGCTGGCCTTGCACCTAGCAGCCCAGTCCACAACCACTCTGCCACCAAATTACCTAAACAAAGGGCTGAGCCCCAGTGGCATAGTGGTTGTGCGCGGGACTGCGGCCCACTGGGATGGAGATTCAATCCTAGCAGCGGCTCCACAGGAGCAAAGACTGGGCCTCCTATTCCCACAACCAGGTGGCAGTGATGCCCCCCCAAAAAAACCAAACACCAAATTATCTAAACAAATCTCATCTAAATCAAATGGACAGTAAATGTAAATCCTATCTACAAAATACTTTCACAGCAACATCCAGACTAGGATTTGACTGAGAAACCAGGCACTACAAGGTAGCCAAACTGACACATAGAATCAATCATCACAGCATTCTATTAGGAATCCAGAATCTGGAATTCGAGTCCTGACCCCACCACTTAAAAAAAAAAAAATCATTTCATTGGAGGCTTACCCATCCATTGTGTCAAACACATTTGTACATTTGTTGCCATCATCATTTTCAAAACATCTTCTTTATAGTTGAGCCCCTGGTATCAGCTTCTCATTTGCCCCCCTCCTTCCCTTATGAACCCTTGATAATTTATAAATTATTATCGATTTTTCAAGTCTTACATTTTTCTGTTGTCCATTCCCCTGGGAGGAGGTTATATGTAGCTTGTTGTGATTGGTTCCCCATTCTTCCCCCACCTTTCCCTCATTCTCCTGGTATCGTTACTCTCAATATTGGTCCTGGGGCGGGGGATGTTATCTGTCTTGGATTCCCTATGTTTCCAGCTCTTATCTGTACCCATGTACATGCTCTGGTTTAGCCAGATTTATAAGGTAGCATTGGGGTCATGATAATGAGGGGAGGAAGCATTAAAGAACTAAAGCAAAGTTGTATGTTTCATCAGTGCTATATTGCACCCTTACTGGCTCCTTTCTGTAAGGGAAAGTCCAGTAGCCTGTAGATGGGCTTTGGGTTGCCACTCTGCACTCCCATTCATTCACAATGATATGATTTTTTGAACTGGGTCTTTGGTGCTTGTTCCCATAGACACCTCAGATCACATAGGCTGATGTGCTTCGTCCATGTGGGCTTTGCTCCTTCTCAGCTAGATGGCTGCTTGTTTATCTTCAAACCTTTAAGACCCCATACACGATAGCTTTTGATCACTGGGGACCATCAGCTTTCTTCACTACCTTTGCTTATGCTTCCCCCTTGTCTTCAGTGATTGTGTCGAGAAGGTGAGCATCATGGGATGCTAGGTTATTAGAACAAGGTGTTCTTGGGTGGAGGGAGTACAAGAATAGAGGCCCAGTGTCTATTTGCTATCTTAATACTTAGCCTATAAAAATATAGGCTACAAACATACATAGATCTATAAACATACATAGATCTGTTTTCCTATCATAGTATATAAATATATTTACATATGTACATGCCTGTGTTTAGAGCTCTATAAATGCCTTTTGCCTCCAGGTTCTTTCCTCTGTTTCCTCTTCTTCCACTATCATGTTCAGCTTTCACTTGGGTTTCAGTAATTCCTCTCAGTTACATGGCCCTTGATCAAATCCCTACCAAGCGTCCTACACCTTCCTCACCATCAACTTGAGATCACTTGTTGTTCCCTGTCCCTGAGTCTTTTAACACCCACTTCCTTTCTCTGGAACCATCAGTCCCATTGCTTTCTCCTCCAGCTTGTTTATCCCACCTATCTTATCTAAATAGACATACAGAGACAATCATAAGCATAAAACCCAGACAGAGCAAAACAAAGCAACAGAAGCAAACAAAATAAAACAACAACAACAACAACAACAACAACTAAATAGTTCAAGGAAAGCCTGTTTGCTGACCTTTAGGAGTGTTTTCCAGTCCAGTCTGCTGGGGTGTCATGCCCTGACCCCAAAGTCTACTTTTGGTGTTCCCTGGGGACTTCATTGTTCTGCTCCCCTTGCTGTTCTATTGCACACCCTTAGTGTTTCACCCCACCTGTGGTGGGGTCAGAGTGGGCACAATTCCTGCACCGTGTCTCCAGTGTTGTGCCCATAGTGCTGTGGGTTAGCGAGAGACATAGTGTCTCGTGGTGGGGTCTGCCATGTGGTCGACTCTGTGCATTGGTTGCTCTAAGCAGAAGTATTGTCCTCAGGGTTGGGTGGACAAAGATGTGTTCCACTCTTTGTCCTTACCTCTTCTTTTGCTCCTGTGTGTTCTGATTAGACACCTCCCTCTCCCTGAGCTGTAGTTTCGGTGCTGTCCTCTGAAGCACATTCTTCTGAGGGGTGGGGGTGGCCACCACTTTTATCAGCTTCATCTCTCTGAGCTTCAGTTCTCCAGGGCTATCAAGAGTAAACAATGGGGAAAGAGAAGAGTAGCTGATGCCAAGGGCTCACTAGAAAGTAAATGTCTAGAAAAGAATGAAGGCAATCTATATACAAATTTGCCTGATGCAAGTGATGTATGGACCGTGACAAGACTTGTAAGAGTCCCCAATAAAATTATTTTTTAATAATAAAAAAAGAGGCAAACTATTTCTTCAGGGTTCTTCAAAAGATGATCATTGGGTGAAGTGGCAAGTGAAGTCATGGAAAGAACAAGAAAGGCTTTAGAACCAGATACAGGTAGTCCTTTCTTCAACAAAGACTCATTTAACATCTACCACATGCCAGGCACCGTTCAAGTGCTAGGGAGGAAGTTCACATTTTAAAGGAAGCCAATACAAGCTGGCCTTGGGCAAACCATCCAGTCCCTCAAATTATTGCTTTTGTGTTGTTGTTTATTTCCCCCATTCTTTTTTTTTTTGGGGGGGGGGGAGGGCATCACTGCTCTCCGGTGGTGGGAGTAGGAGGCCCAACCCCACTGCTGAAATTGAACCTCCGTCCCAGTGGGCCCCAGTCCCGCGCACAACCACTATGCCACCGGGGTTCAGCCCTATTTCCCCCATTCTTATATAAAACTATAATAATACTTCAAGATTTAGTGTCAGGATTAGAGACAACCGTATTTAAACAACTTGTGATGCAGAAGGGGTTCAATTAATGCACCATAGGTAATATTGTATAATATGGGAAATGCTTTTACAACCACATCATGCTCTCCAGACAAGTGACATATTGTTCTTGCATCTTCAAAGCCACTTGCTTTCACAAAATGACACCGGAAAGTTTATCTTTCGTTCTTCCCCTGATTTCCTGGAAAACAGCTTCCTTTATTAAAGGAATGCTTTTCTGAGTATTGACTATGCATGAGGTATTAGACTGGCCGTGTGAGTCTGGAAATAAATTCTCTAGGTGCAGAACAGCAAATACCGAAATCTCACTAGGGTTCTTCCTTTGTGAGCACTTATTCTTCTGGAGTTTATTTGGTTATCAACTGCTTAAGAAGCAAGCAAACTAGCTAGGTAAACAGCCCTCTCCTTGGCAACTGGGTTAGGTTAAGTTCAAGGTTCACTACAAACCCAACTCACTGTCCTTGTGTCAGTGCAGGCTGCCTGTGGGTTTCCGAGGCTGGAATAGAAAGCCCAGGCTTTCTGCTGCTGGTGATGGTTTTGAACCACCAATGGTGCCAATTGCAGCCCAACTCATAACCTCTGCACCACCAGGACGCCTCTCAAGCTTGACTAGAGAAACCTAAAGCTCTGTCTATCAGATCCGTGGCAACCACACGCTAACTCCAGGTGAGACAGACACTAGTATCCATGAGGATGAAAGTGAAAACAAGAAGATACCTAACCCCAAAGGCCGCAGAGCAGTGTAAGACATGATGCCTGCCCTCAGGAGCAGCCGAGATACATTCAGATTCCAGAAAAATCTGTTGCGTCATCACTGCCCTGGAGTCACTGCAGTCTGCGTTGGGCCTACCCTGTAGGAGAACCAGCAAAGGGATGGAAAGAGCTTTTCTGAAGCGTCTCTTATGTACCTGACACTCTTTATTTACCTCTTCTCAGTTTATTCTTCCATCAACCCTAACAGAAGGCGCTAATCTTTGACCTGGAGAAGCCTGGGGCTCAGAGAACAGCAATCCAAAGGACCCGAAGCAATGCTATGAAGAAACAAGCCCAGGACAGGTGCACGTCGCTGAGGATTGAGCAGTGCGCTGCCGACGAGAGTAGGGCCAAGGGCGAGACCAGCACCATTTGCCAGGGCGTCAATGTCCGCGCACAGTGTCACCGTGAGTCAGAGTACAGCGGGGGTTTTCAGAAATAGGTCATGAGACCTTCCTTCTGAGGCACGTGCAGGCAAACTCAACCCACAACCTTTTTGTTGGCAACTGAATATATGAATAGTTTTCACTGCTCACGGACCCCCAGGTTTCCTAGGGGCAGTGGTGTTCTCCTTCTACAGCAGGAGCAATGTGTCTGAGAGAGTTCCCCACTCACAGGTAAGGATGCATAGCACAACCTTCGAGGAGGGCAGGAACGAGCCGAGTCCCAGACTTCCCCAGCACAAAGCTGTTCCCTCAACTGTGACGATTCGTTTCCCTGAACTATATGGCAGTGGGGTGCAATTTTTAACCCAATTCATGGTGCACGCGGAGCCTCTTCTGTAACTTGTCTGCTTTGTTCCGCAAGCAGGTCTCTACTGCCCTCTGCTCGGTTGTAAAGCCAGGAGCTGATCTGTGTCGATACCATGCTGCCTCTTGATTTGTTTTCTCCTGATTTGGGGTTGAGGAATGGGGAGCAAGTTGATCTTTCCTCTGCCCCACGCCTGGACTTGGATAAGCAAGGTGACCTTCTCGAAGCTAACCGTTGTGCACTAGAAAGGCCCTACGAGACATTGGTTAATCACGAAAGTGAAGCGCCCAACCAGTCTAAGTCCAAATTGCAGATCTGTGCTTTTATACCCGGTGGCCCTGATCTTTTTCACCCATGGATCGTGGGATGGAGCCAGACGCCGAGAGGCAGGGATCTAGTTATAAAAGTAGAGGGCACCCTGGGGAAGCTCAGAGAGAGCTTCTTTGCCTCTCTGTTCATAAAGCCAAAACCCCAAACTAAATTCACGGCCATAGAGTAAATGCCAACTCCCGGTGATCCTAAAGGACTGACTAGAATTGCCCTATGTCCACTCAAAAGACTTTAATTCTTCATGGGAGTTGAAACCCCGTCTTTCTCCCTCAGAGTGGCTAATGGTTTTGAACCGCTGACCTTGCTAGCAACCGAACATGTAATAGGACCCATTAAGCCAGTAGGGCTTCTCAGAGAACAGAGAGGTGTAGCTCTATGGGAAACCTTACAGGGTGAAGAGCATGGAGAGAGAGGAGAGTTAGCTGCAGGCTGTGTCTCTGGTCAGCTCACCATTGTTTGACTCGGCCATCTAAATAGGGAGTCATTGAGAAAATTGCTGTTGCTGTTTTCTTCCTGAGAAATATTGTGTACAGGCGCATGAACTCTTGGAGATCTGTGATTATAACCAGAAAATAGCCTTTATTGAAACAGCAGGACTTGTAAAGAGGTAGGAGGCTAGAACCTGAATCAACCATAACATAATAATAGTAATACATTCTTACTGGAGATGGTGCCTGAGTGCCAGATACTGTGTTAAGCACTGTACTGTGAATTATTTCCAGTACTCTTCAACGATCTGATGAGGCTGTTGCTAGTACTGCCTTCATTTTACGTCAAGACACAGAGAGGGACGAGGACTTGTTGGCCAGGCCAAGATTTACATCTGGGTCATCTGCTTTAGAGCTTGTGTCACTGACCATGTTTAGAAGCTGGCTTCTTTAAGAAATAATTACACGCAGTAACACTGTGTGATCTAATTATAAAATAAGTTGTGGTAGGATTTCTCTTTAGGTAGAGAAACCAAAATCACTCATACTTTTATCACCTAAGGATAACTTTAATGAATATTTGGGCCTATTGCCTTTTAGAGATTGAATTCCATACGAAATTCTCTTTTAAAGTAATATAGCACTGTATGTGACTTTGAAAATTTATTATTGCAATTCAAGCATCTTCTCATTTTTAAATATTCCTCTAAACTTTAGATTTTAATGGCTGCAAATATTCCAATTACCTGGGAGCACCTTGGTTTACTTAAAAAGGCCCAGAATGTTGGACTACTAGGTTAGGCCCTGTGTTCCCGAGACTTCTGTTTTGATTTCTTGGGGATTTTACAACCTGATCCTTTCATGAGTCACGGGAGCTGCTCAAAACAGGCTGACCTTCTACCAAAGGGACCGTACCTTTATCCCTGCCCCGCCCTCCCCATGTATACCCCACCCCTAAGCCACGAAAGGAAAGCGAGAACTTTAGACAGTGTCCCGAGTGTGAAAATTCTCGCTGAGGTTCTTGAATCTCCTTCAGTTTTTGTTTTGTTCTTTAAAAGGCTTATATACAATATTTCTAGCTTTAAAAGCAAAATTTGTTTCTTACTAGGAAAGTAGAACCTATAGAGAAAAGCCCAAAAGAACGAACTCACTGCCATCGAGTTAATTCTAACTCACAGGATCTTACAGGACAGGCCGGACGGACCCTGTGAATCTTGACAGGAGCAGAGAGCTGCATTTTTCTCCTTCAGAGCGATTGGCGGTGTGTGTGTGTGTGTGTGTGTGTGTGTGTGTGTGTGTGTATGTGTGTGTGTGTCACAGCTGCCAACCTGTGGTTAACCACCCACGATGTACATAACCCACTGTGCCACCGAGCTCATTCTCTTCCTTCTTTTTCTTCTTTTCTTAAGAGTGTGGGTTTTTCGACCTGGGGTGCCGAGCCTCGAGGGCAACATACGGGCATGAAGCAGAGAACTAACACAGAGGTCTGTGGGCCAGCCCCAGTCCCAACTATGTTGAGCCCCTTCACAGGAGAATGCACCACAGAGGACAGCACGGAAGATGCAGCCCGGGAAGAATGACAGGTCTGGCTAGACCACACAGGAGCAAACAGAGAGAGAGAGAGAGAGAGAGAGAGAGAGAGAGACATCCTGGCCCACCAAGCCTTGAGGGTGACATTCCTGCTCAGAGCAGTCAACGCACAGAGAGGACCATGGGGCTGGCCTCATCACGAGACACGACACCCCCGCACTGACCCATTGTGCAAAGGAACGGCCCTGGAGACAAAGTAACAGGTATTGTGCCTGGTCTGCCCACCTCACCCTACCCCCAACACCAGAGACAAAACATGAAGGGAATGCAACAGAGCAGCAAGGAGAGTGAAGCAATGAAGTCCCTGAGAAATCATGAAAATAGACTTCGGAATCGGTGGGCAGGGGCTGGCACTTGCCCAGATCTGATTGAGCAGCAATCCGAAAGGTCAGTAGACAGACCTGGAACTATTTATAGACTTTTTCTTCTTCTCATGTCTATCCATGCAAGAGAGACAGGAAACCAATCCTGACAATAATAGGGCCTATGACTCCAGGAGGACATGGGTGAGGAGGAGGTGGGAAAAAGGGAGGGCGGAGCCAACAAACCCAGTCAAGGGAACAGTAGAAGATCTATAATCGATCTTTTATGGTCGGTGAGGAGGACTTGAATGCCTATTGGGGGGTGATCAAGTGCAATGTAGCCAAGAGAAAACTGAATGGAAGTCAAGCATAATAATGAGATAGGAGGAAAGTAAATAGAAATTGGAGGCAAAAGACATTTATAGAGGTACAAATATAGGCATGCACACATGTAACTGTATGAATATATTAACAGGGTCAATGCATGTATATTTAAATGATAAGTATTAAGATAGACAGACTTTGGGTCTCTACTCATGTACTCCCTCAACACAAGAACACTTTGTTCTAATAATCTGGCATTCTGCGATGCTCACCCTGCCACTGCCCCTGACACGACCACTGAACTTACTATGGGTGCATAAGCAAATGTGGTGAATAAACCTGGTAGTGCCTGGATATTAAAAGATCTACCATCTGGGATCTTAAAGGTTTGAAGATAAACAAGTGGCCATCTAGCAGAGAAGGAACAAGCCCACTTGGAAGAAGCACACCAGCCTGTGTGATCATGAGGTGTCAATGGAATCAGGTATCTGGAATCAGAAGACCAAAAACAAACAGCCATTTCGATACAATTAAGGGGTCAGGATGGAGACCCACCTCTGTAGACATTTTGACATCCCCTCATAGAAGGGTCACAAAGAAGGAAGGAATCAGCCAGGGTGCAGCATAGCACTGAGGAAACATACAACATTTCTCTAGTTCTTTAATGCTTCCGTCCCACCCACTATCATCATCCCAGTTCTACCTTACAAACCTGGCTAGAGTAAAGCATGTACACTGGTACAGATAAGAGCTCTCGACTCAAAATCCAGGACAGATAAACCCCTCAGGAACAGTTTGGGAGTATCAATACCATAAGGGTAGGGGGATGGTGTGGGGAGAAGGGGAAGAAACGGGGAGCCGACTACAATGATTGGCTATAAAAATCCTCCACTGTCCCTGGGGGATGAACAACAGAAATGTGGGTGAAGGGAAACAGACAATATAAGTAATAAAAATTTATAATTTATCAGCGGTCCCTGAGGGTGGGCGAGGGAGGGAAAAGAGAGGAGCTAATACCAAGGGCTCAGGCAAAAAGATGTTTTGAAAAATGATGGCAACGTCTTCCAAATGTGTTTGATACAATTGATATATGGATTGTTATAAGAGCTGGAAGAGCTCACAATAAAATGATTTATTAATATTAATAAATTTTAAAAGAATATGGGTCTTGCCAGTGTACGACATGAAGTAACAATTTGTAAATTATTAAAGGTGCATGGGGGAAAGGAAATATGGGGAGGTGGAACTGGGGGCCTAAATGGAGGGAGGATATTTTGAGAGTGATGATGGCATCAAGTGTGCAAATGTGGTGTGCGTGCAATTGATGTACATATGGATTGTGAGGGGAAGTGTATGAGTATCCAATAAAATGATTTATTTAAAAAAAGGGGGAGGTGGGGCAAGAGGAGTTTTTTTGTTTGTTTGTTTTTTAAGAGGAACTTATACCAAGGACTCAAGTGGAAAATATTTGGAAATGAATGTGGCAACATGTGTGCAAATGTGCTTGATACAGATGATGTATTGAATATTATAATAGCTGTAAGAACCCCCAATAAAATTATTTAAATTAAAAAAAAAAAGAATGTGGGTCTTGCTTCTCACATGCAGAAGGCAAACTCTTGGATGGCTTTAGACCTCTCTGAAAACACAGCAATTAGTCCATGGTAGGTGTGGCAAATCATCATGGAAAAGTGCTTTAAATTTATGAAAATATCAATGAGTTAAAAGTGAATCAAGTCTAGGGGATAAGGAAAGGTTGATCCAAAATGAGTTACCATTTGGTATGAAAACCTAAGCTTATGAACACAAAATATTCCTAACATATTGGTAAGTAAAGCAAGCAGATGATAAGACAATACAAAGTATGAGAAGATCCTTGCTTGCCAGTTCCTCTTTCTGTGGGGGCTTGCTTAGTGCTGCATTGTTGGTAGCTATGACACCAGTATCGCAAATGCCAGCAGGGTCACTCAAGGTGAACAGGGTTCAGCAGAGCTTCTAGGCCAAGAACAGACCACAAAGAAGGCATAGGCTGTCCACTTCCCTGTTAGCCTCTAAAAGCCTTGTGAATGGCTGTAGAACATTGTCAGACATACTGAAAACCTTAAGAATGGCAGCAGAACATTGTCAGATATAAAGCTGGAAGATGAGCACCTCCAGTATAAAGGCACTCAAAATGCAGCTGAAGCAAAACAGCCTTTTCTACGTGGAGTCAGTCATGCTGGCCTAAAGCCAGGATGGACTAAAGCCTTCAGAACCTTCATTTGCTGATGGAGCGTGACTGAAGATGACAAGAAACAGCTGCCAGCAGCTATTATGTACTGGTACATGGAATATAGGAAGAATGAATCTAGGAAAATTAGAAGCCATCAAAAATGAAATGGAACTCATAAAGACTGACATCCTTGGTATTAGTGAGCTGAAATGGATGGCTAGTGGCCATTTTGAATAAGATCGTCACTCGATTTACTACATCAGGAATAAAATGATGAAAACCGTTACACGCATCGTCAAAAAAAGCACTTCATGATGTATCGTGAAGTATAATGCTCTTTGTGATAAAGTGATATCTGTATGAATACAAGGAAATCCAGTTAGTACATCTAATATTCAAATTTGCACACTACCCACTAAAAACAATGAGGGAGAAACTGACAGAGTCTACCAACTTAGATGCACTGATGGTGGCTGGTGCTTGGAATGGGAAAGCAGGAAACCCAGAGGAAGGAGCAGTTGTTGGAAAATATGGTCTCGGTGATAGACATGAAGCTGGAGATTTTGTGATAGAATTTTACAAGACCAGTGACTTCATAGCAAATACCTGTCATCAACAACACAAACAATTACTACACACATAGGCGGTACCAGATAGAATACAAAAAAACCAAATTGCCTACATCTGTGGAATGAGACAATGGAGAAGCTCAATATCAGCAGCCAAAACAAGGTCAGGCTGATTTGGAATAGAGTATTAATTCCTCATACATAAGTCCAGGTTAAAGATGAGGAAAATGAAAAGTCTGCAAGTGCCAGAACAAGACCTTGAGAAGAGTCTACCTGAATTCTAAGAACATCTCATGACTAGATACGAACCATTAAACACAAGTAACATTAGACCTGATGACCTATAGAATGATGTCAATACAACATCCATGACAAAATCAAAATGTCATTTAAAAGACTGGAAAGAAAGAAAAGCGAATGTCAGAAGAGATTCTGAAACTTGCAATTAATTTCAGAGCAGCTGAAACAAAGGGAAGAAATGGTGAAATAAAAGAAATGCTGAACAGAAATTTCAAAGGGACTGTTTAGAACAACAAGCAAACCTTTTTGTGTGTGTGTGGGCATGACTGCTTCTGGTGGTCATGGGCGCTACCCAACACCACTCATGAGAGCCGCCGCTGGATTTGAACCACCTAGCCCGCGGGCTGCAGTTCCACACTCAACCACATATGCCACCGGGGCTCAGCCTAACAAGCAAACTTTTATGATGAAATATACAAAGTTAGAAAACCAAAAAGAAGCAACATGCAAACACAACTTATCTATCAAACTGAAAAGACTGAAGGAAATATTCAACTCCCTGTTGCAATACTGTAAGATTCTATGGGCAAAACATTGAATGATGCAAGAAGCATCAAAAGAAGATGGAAGAAATACACAGTCACTGTATCAAAAAGAACCAGATGGTGTTCAATAATTTCGAGAGGTAGCATATCAACAAGAACCAGTGGTACCGAAGAAAAAAGTCCAGACTGCAATGAAGGCATTAGCAAAAAATAAAAAATCCAGGAATCAAAAGCATGTCAATTGAAATATTTCAGCAAGCTAATGAAACATTGGAAAACTCACTGATCTATGCCAAGAATCTAGAAGTCATCCTGGCCAACTGACTCAAAGAGATCTTTATTCTAGCCATTCCAAAGAAAGGTAGCCTAAAAGAATGAAAAAATTAATAAACAATATCATTAGTAGCACATGCAAGTAAAAGTTTGCTGAAGATCACTCAACTATGTGTGCAGCATTTCAGTGACAGGGAGGTGCCAGAAATTCAATCTCAATTCTGAATCAAATGTGTAACAAGGGATATCACTGCTGATGTCAAATACTTCTTGGCTCAGAGCAGAGAATACCAGAGAGTTGTTTACTTGTGTTTTATTAACCATGCAAAGGCATTTAACTATGTGAAGCATAACAAACTATGGCTAGAAATGAGAAGAATGGGAATTCCAGAACACACCATTGTGCTCATGTGGAAACTGTACGTGGTCCAAGAGGCAGTGGTTCATAGAGAAGAAGGGAATACTGCACAGTATAAAAGCAGGAAAGGTGTGAGTCAAGGTTGTATCCTTTCACCGTTCTTTTGAAATTTGTATGCGGAGCAAATAATCTGACAAAGTGAACCATGAAGAAAACGCAGCATTTGGATTGCAGGAAAGCTGCGAGACGCAGATGGCACACCCTCGTCTGCTGTGAGCAAGGATGTGGTGAAGCCCTTGCTGATGCAAATCCAGGACTTCAGTCTCCATTATGGATTGCAACCCCAGATAAAGAAAACCCCAATCTTCACAACCGGATCAACAGACAACTTCATGATAAACAGAGAAAAGGTTTACATTGCCAAGGATTTCATCTTGTTTGAGCCCTGTACAATCAGGGCTCATGAAAGTAGCAGTCAAGAGACCAGTGTACTTGTATTGGGCAAATTTGCTCCAGGAGACTTTTTTTCCCTCAAAAAAAATCCTTTTTTACGGAGAGCATATCATTCTAGGTCAGGTACATCAAGTAGTATTGTATAATTGCTACCACAATCATTTTCAAAACATTGCCTTTCTTCCTGAACTCCCTGATATCATCTCCCTTCTCCCCCCACCTCCCCCCACTGCACCCCTCAGGGATCTTTATTCTACTTGCTGCCTGTATAGGTTCATCAATCCTGGGTTTCAAATAATGGGAAAAAGAAAAAAAACATAACAAAAATCCAAGAGGCCTACCCCAATAACAGAATACATCAGAGCTAAAGCCCACTAGGAACAAAGGTGGGGGGAGGGGCTAAAGCATCAAAAATTTTGAAAACCAGATCAGGCTCCATGTGTACAGAGGGGATCAGCCGAAAAGGTTTTAACTGTTCAAGCCAGGTTTATCATTTTGATCTCCTATAGTCATCTCTCCAATGTGTTGTTTTGTAGCCAGTTTATTCCCTCCTTTATGGATAGAAGGAAATCACTGGAGGCTTATTTTCTGACTAGATCTCACAAATGTCTCTCGGGCTGCACTGTCACCCATGGTTTTCTGCAAGCCAGAATCTCACAAGTTGGACTCAGATGCTATTGCTTTGGATCATATGATTTGAAATCCTTTTGGTCATTGATGTTGGAGTGCTTCTTCCATGTGGCCTTAGTTGACATCGGGCGCCATCTAATTTCTTCACTACATTTTGCTATTGCACCCATTATTTTTTGTGTTTCCTTTCAGAAGACTTCTTAAAGGTTAGGGTCACCTGACCCAAGCCATGACCCATTGCCTATATATGCAGGGAGGATTGGATATTGAGTAAGAAGTATTGGATAGGAGCTGAGCCCTGGTGGCCTAGTGGTTCCGTGCCTGACTGTGGTCCACAGGATTGACAGTTCAAATCCAGCAGCAGCAAGAGCAAGACTGGGCTTCCTACTCCCACCAGGGCAGTGATGCAGGGGGGAAAAAAAGGATTGGATAGGAACCGATGCATTTGAATGACATTGCTGGTAAGGAATATGAATCAGAGTCAACTTGATGGTATCATAGTACGTTACATAGTCAGCAATTCAAGAACACTAGTCGTTACATGAGAGAAAGATGAAACTTTTTACTCCCCTAAAAAGTTATAGTCTGGGAATCACACAAGGACAGTTCTACACAGCCCTATAGGGTCGTATGCTATGAGTCAGAATCAACTCGATGACGGAATTTTAACAGCATGGGAAAAGAAACATACAACAGCTGAGAAGTGATGATAACTTTTCCTTACTTGCTTATCTGCATGGTGGTATTGACGAGGAACAGAGGACAGAAGACAGAAGAGGACACATGAAAGTTCCCTGTCTAGTCATCCTTGTCTGACCTCTTCCTGGAGTACACTCTGCTCGCCTATAACCATGAGATTTGCTCTCAGATAAATTCCTCCCCACCAGAATTGATATTGTATGTGTGGATGAATGACTTTGGGGTAAAACATCCAAATACGCTTAGCATAGTGACCTTTTGACATTGATCCAGTGGGTACATCAAAGTTACATCAAACAACTCCAATTTGTCATTGGAAATTTAAGTAGCTCCATAGACAACATCATAAAAAAGATTCAAAGATTTTCCCCTAAGACAAGGATGCCTGCTTCCCATACCAGTGTTCAACATAATACTGGAAGTTCTAGCAATTAGGAGATAAAAAGAAATAAAAGATAGCCACACAGAAAAGAATAATCTCTCTGAACACAAACGACATGACCTTACACAAGGAGTGCCAACTTACAACAAGCTTTCCTTCGGGCATTTCCATCATATATCATTTCTGATATAAATATTCCCCCCCCTTTCCTTAGTTTTCATCATCATTGCCTTTTACATCAGTAAATATGATTTATATATTAATGTAGATGTTAACCATTTTATCGGGGGCCCATATAGCTCTTATAACTCCATACATCTATTGTATCAAGCACATTTGTACATATGTTGCCACCATCATTTTCAAAACATTTCCTTTTACCTGAACCTTTGGTATCAGCTCCTTATTACTCCCCCACCCCCCGTGAACCCTTGATATTTTATAGTTTATTATTATTTTCATATCTTACATCAACTACCGTCTCCCTTCACCCACGTTTCTGTTGTTTGTCCCCCTTGGGGGTGGGGGACAATGGTTATACTTTGATCATTGTACTCAGTTCCCCTTTCCTCCCTCTACCTTCCACTACCCTTCTGGTATTGCTACTCCCGTTATTGTTCCTGAGAGGTTTATCTGTCCTGGATTTCCTGTGTCAAGATCTCTCATCTGTACCAGCATACATGCTCTGGTCTGTCTGGGTTTGTAAGATAGAATTGGGGTCAAGATAGTGGGGTGGGGGAGAGAAAGCATTAAAGAAAGAGAAGAATGCTGTATGTTCCATCGGTGTTATGTTGCACCCTGACTGGCGTGTCCCTTCCTTGTGATCCATCTATGAGCATGTGAGAGGATGTCCAATTGTCTACAGATAGGCTTTGGGTCTCTACTCTGTCCTCCCCCTCCCCCCTTCCCCCCGCCATGCTTATTTGCATTGACATCAGTATATCTTTTAATCTACTCTTTATTTGTCTCTGGGATGGAAAATTTTCATATAAGCTTTCAGATGTATTTTCATACATACATAGATCCATTAAAATATATATACATCCCAATAATGTATTCTGACAATGAAAAAGAGTTGAACAACATGACATTTTTCACTTGTGGAAACTTCTGCATCATCTGGATGATTCTTGGGAATGGGGTTGGCATTTCTCATCAGAAAATCAATGTGCATTGTCTGTATGGTCCTTTTCTCTTTTTTTTGTATTATTTCACAGTAACATTTCACTGCTTCCCAAATCTACCTGTCAGCTCTAGCAAAACTCTCAGCACACGGATCCAGGTGTTCAAGCAACTGAAGCTTGGTTTGCAACGGTGAACCTATACAGCAGTATTTGAACAGTCAATCGTAAAACTGAGAATAATAACACTAAGCAAATTACATGCTGCAACATTATGTAGGATATAGTATTAGTGATAAGATGTGGGGGTGGGGAAGCAAAAACAAATGGCCATAAGTCCATTTTCTCAGATGTGGTAAGTCAGAGGCAATCTGTGTATATATTTTATAAAATCATAAGCTACCTGAGCTAATAAGTAAATTTAGCAAAGTTGTACAAGAATAACACAAAAATCAGTGAGGTTAATATGCACCAGCAATTAATATGTGGAAGATTAAGGGGGAGGAATTCAATTTCTAATAGCATCAAAAAATAAAATATCTAGAAATAAAAATAACTAGGGAAGTTAAAGACAAGTACACTGAAAGCTGTGAAATATTACTGCAAGAACCTAAAGATGCATAAATAAATGGAAAGACATCCTATGTTTGTGGACTGGAAGGTTTAATATTGTGAAAATGGTGATACTGCCCAAAGCAATCTATAAAGTCAGTATGATTTCTATCAAAATTTCAATAGTCTGGGCTGAATCCCAGTGGCGTAAGTGGTTGAATGCGGGACTGCGGCCCGTGGACTAGGCGGTTCAAATCCAGTGGCGGCTCTCAGGAGCAGCGCTGGGTAGTGCCCACGACCACCAGAGGGCAGTGATACTCCCCAAAAAATAATAAAAAAAAAAGTACTAAAATTGCAATAGTCTTTTTTTTGGGGGCGGGGGGGAGGAAAAAGCCAGTCCTCAAAATCAAGGGACCCTAAATAACCAAACTATCTTAAAAAGAAGAACACAATAAGATGTACACTTTCTGAGTTCAAACATACTATAAAGCTAAAGTAATTTTAAAAAGTGTGGTACTGGCATAAGGATAGATATATTCATCAATGGAATAGAAGGAAGGAACCAGAAATAAACCTATACATTTAAGATAAATAGAATTTGACAAGGGTGACCCTTCCATTTGACAAGGAGAGAATACCCTCTTCATTATATGATGCCAGGGCAATTGCGTTTTCACATGCAAAAGAGTGAAGTTGGACTCATACTCCACACCCTCTATGAAAATTAACCCCAAATAGGTAAGTAGCCAATGCAAAAACTAAAGACATAAAACTCTTAGAAGAAAACAAAGGGGCAAAGTTATGGGGTCTAGTTTTGATAAAGATTTCTTAGATATGACACCAAAAGCACAAACAACAAAAACAAAATAGATAAATTGAACTCCATAAAAGTAAAAAAAACCTTGTTTACATCAAAGGATTTTACCAAGAAAGTAAAGAGCCCTACCAAGCCCTGAGGATGCTATTCCTGCTCAGAGCAGTCACTGCACACAGAGGACCAAAGGGTCGACCCCGCTACAAGACCCCTCACTGACTCATAGCGCTTTGGGGACAACATTGGAGACACAGTATGGGAATTGTGCCCGATCTGGCCCCACCACACCGAGGCACAACAGAACAGCAAGAGGGAAGAGAGCAATGAAGTTCCCAAGGAATACCAAAAATAGACTTTGGGACCAGGGTGTGGCACCCCACCAGACTCAACAGGAAAACACTCCTTAAGGCCAACAAACAGACCTTGAACTACTTACAGGTTTTTCTTTTGCTTTTTTTTTTCTCGGTCTTTTTTTGTTGTTGTTGATTTGTTTTCTTTCGTTGCTTTGTTTTGCTTTTTGGGCATATTATCTCTGCAGGTATATCTAGACAAGAGAGGTGGAGGAGAAAACAGCCCTGGCAGAGGGGGAGACGGGCAGGAGTGGAAAGGAAGTGAGTGTTAACAAACTCAGGGACAGGGAGCAAGTGATCCAAAATCAATGGCGGGGAGGGTGTAGGAGGCCTGGTAAGCTCGATTGAGGGTAATGTAGCTGAGAGGAATGACTGAAACCCAAATGAAGGCTGAACATGATAGTGGGGCAAGACAAGAGTAAAAGGAAATAGAGGAAAGAACTAGAAGGCAAAGGGCACTTATAGAGGTCTAAATACAGGCATGTACATCTGTAAATATATTTACATATAGTGATGGGGAAATAGATCTATGTGCATGTATTGATATGTTTAGTATTAAGATAGCAGATAGACACTGGGCCTCTACTCAAGTATTCCCTCAATACAAGAACGCATTGTTCTATTCAATTGGCATTCCATGATGCTCATTTTACTGACATGATCACCTAAGACAAAGGGGGTACATAAGCAAATGTGGTGAGGAAAGCGGATGCTGCCAGCTATCAAAATATATAGCTTTTGGGGGTCTTAAAGATTTAAAGATAAACAAGCAGCCATCTAGCTCAGAAGCAACAAAACCCACATGGAAGAAGCACACCAGTCTGTGTGGTCAAGAGGTGTTGATAGGGTCAGGTATCAAAGAACAAAAGATATCGTGAATGAGGGGGGATGCTGGGTGGAGATCCAAAGTCCATCTGTAGGCAGCTGGATATCCCCTTACAGAAGGGTTGTGGGGTCGAGAGGAGCCAGTCAGGCTGCAGGATAGCACCGATGAAACACACAACTTCCCTCTAGTTCTCTAATGCTTCCTCCCTCCCCGCCACCACTATCATGATCCCAATTCTGCCTTACAAATTTGGCTAGACCAGAGCATGTACACAGGTACAGATAAGAGCTGGAAACATGGAATCCAGGACAGATGCCCCACCCACAGTACCGCTCTGAGAGTGGTGGTCCAGGAGGGTAAGGAGAAGGTGGAGGAGAAGGGGGAACCAATCACAGTGACCTACATTATAATTTCCTCCCTGGGGAATAGACAACAGAGAACTGGGTAAAGGGAGGTATTGGACGGTGTGAAACATGAAAAAGAAAGTTATAAATTATCAAGCATGTGAGAAGGAGAGAGGGGGAAACGAGGAACTGATACCAAAGGCTCAAGTAGAAAGAAAATGATTTTAAAATGATGATGGCAACCAAAGTACAAATGTGCTTGACACAATGTATGGATGTATGGATTGGGATAAGAGTTGTAGGAGCCCTCAAGAAAATTATTGTTTTAAAAAAGAAAGTAAAGAGGCATCCTACAGGGTGGGAGAAAATACTTGGTGTCCATAGGTCTGATATTTTTCTCCCACTCAGTAGGCTGTCACGTCACTTCCCATCAGATAAGGGACCTTGGTGCCGCTGCTGGATAAGTACTGGATTCCAATTGCTCCATGGGGAAACGTTAAGGCTATTTTTTCCCAGGAAGACTTATAGCTAGAAAAACTCTATACAGAGGCATTATGAGTTGTAGTCAACTGGATGACAGTGGGCTTGGGTAGGGATATACCTGATAAAGATTTACTAGCCAGAATATATAAAGAACTCACACAACAAGAAAATCCAATTACAAAATAGACTAAGGATTTGAATAGACATTCCTCCCCAAACTCTCTATAAATTACCAAATAAGCACATGGGAAGATGTTCAATGCAATTGATTATTAGGGAATGTAAATCAAAACTACAATAAAATACTTCGCTTCCCCGAGAATGGTTAGGAACAGGGAAAAATGGGATTTCACAAGTGTTGGTGAAGACGTGTACAAAGTAGCACTGGTGCTCTTGGGGATGCAAAATGGCTAGCCACTATAGGAAACAGTTGCTCAAAAAGGTAGACGCTGAATTACCGCATGACCCAGAAATTCCACTCCTGATAGATCTGAGAAGGACTTGAAAGCAGGGCTTCAACACAAATGTGCCCACTGAGGTTCATTCACAACGGTCCAAGGTAGAAATCGCCCAGCTGCCCATCAATGGATGAAGAAATAAACAAGATGTGGCCAGACATCCAATAGAATATTATGTTGCCATAAAGGAAATGGACGTGTGCTCTAGGCCATGCTCTAGGGCATGATGAAATTTGAAGACACTATGCTGAGTCAAATTTGTCACGTACCAAAAGATAAATATCATATGAGCCCACAGATAGACAAATGCGTAGATTAAATTTTTAGTTTTAACCAGAGATTGGCGGGGGGCGGGGGGGGTAGTGGGGGGGAGGTGTTGTTTAAGGGTACAGAACTTCTTCTCAGGATGATGAAAAACATTTGGAAATAGATAGTGGTGCCGGTTGGTTGCATAACATTATGTACACTTAAAAATATTAGCATGGTGAAGTGTTTCTGGTACATATGTTACCATATATGTCTATTTAAATTTGATCAGTCACACTTTGGGATATAAATAAAACAGTGCATCAGAAGGCCTCAGATTTTTAGCTAACTCATTTTGGGGGAGAGATAACAAGAATTCATAGATCTTCATAAAGAGAGGGTGAGCAACCCAACTCCAGCCAACACGGAAAAAGCTACTGCAGCAAATAAGCACCTAAAAAGTCGCTCAGCATCGTTAGCCGTCTCTGCTTGGTAACTGCTGTTGCACTGCAACTTCAACTCACGGCAGCCTCTGCACAACAGAACGAGAGGCTGCCCCTCGTGCCCCATCCCCACCATCACGGCATGTGTGAGTCCCCTGTTGTGACGGTCACGCCAACCCAGCCCTCCCCTCCGGAGGTCTCCCTCGCACTTCACTTCCTGCACCACACATGATGTCTCCCTCTAGCAACTGGCCCCTCCTGATCCTGCCTCCCAAGCCAGCGAGTTGGACAAGGTTCTGTGTGGCAAACCCAGGTTTCCTTGGGCTGGTTTTCAAAGACGAGACACAAGGCATTCATTGCTTGCTACTCTGTCTCTGTGAAAGCTCCTGCGGGCCCGCGAAACACAGGGAAATCCCTTCTGGCCTCCTAACAGCCCAGTGCACCCCCAGAGCATGACAGACTGGCAGACAGGCGCTGGCCCTCGTCATTAGGAGAAGGAAAGGAAAATAACCCTAACCTCCCAGTACACCTCCTGGAATGGCAGACATGGAAGTGGTCAACAATCCCAAGTGTTGGCAAGGATCCAGAGCAGCCAGGGTGGTCAGACATTGCTGATGGGCAAGCGAAGGGAGTACACCATTTACCCTGGAGAGGAGTGAGGTGGTTTCTGTCACAATGAAGCACACACTCACCATCAGCCTCAGCAATTCCACTCCTGAGGAGTCATCCAGTCACACAAACATGGAGGCTCCAATGCTAAGATCGGGTTTATTCACAACTGCAAAACAAGAAGCACACTCTGTCCATGAAGTGGTAAGTGAAGAAACAATTCGCACTATACCTGTATACTTGTCAGCAATAAAAAGGAACATACTATTGATGCATGCAGCAACATGGATGAATTTCAAGAGCATTATGCTAAGTGGAAGAGGCAGAGGTCAGAGACTAGATACCGTGTGATTCATTTGCACAACATTCTACAAAGGCGAAACTAGCGACGGGAATCAGACCAGTGGTTGCCTGGGGCCAAGGAAAAAGGGAGTGAATTTATATTCCAAAGGGGCAGGAAGGAACGTTCTAGGATGGTGCATATTCTATGTCATGATGGAAATGAAAAGTCATTCTTGCCCTTTACATAAACCACCAATTTAGGTCACACTTAAAATTTGTGGATTTTGTTGTGTATATATATTATCCTTCCATACTGCTGGTTCCTTTTATTTTATTTTCAAATTAAGTCATTCCTTTTTAATTGCCTCCATATTTTTATTCCAGTAACTGCTAATGGTAATAAATAGTATGTCTCCACCCACTGCTGTCCAGTCCTTTCTGAGTCCCCGTGACCCCATAGGACAGAGTCAAACTGCTCCCTGGGGCTTCTGAGGCTGTAATTCTTCCCCAGAGCAGACAGCCTCCTCGTTCTCCCACAACAAATGGCAAACAGCATCAATTAATAGATGTTTCACAGGGGGTCTTTAGAATGGCCAAAGTCTCCTCCTTCACATTAAAAATATGAGTGGGGGTGGGGTGGCTTACAGACCTAAATTTGCTTCCCCCCCACCCCCCCAGGAAGCCATGGTGAATGGTTGGGTCTGAAATGGAAAGGGGACAAATATGGGGATGATTTTAGTTCAGATGTATCCACTCTCCTTTTATTATTCCAGAGCAAATATTAGCGGGTTGAATGAATCTCAAGCTGTAGACATTTCTCAGGTCTATTTTTAAACTCAAACTGGCTCTTTCCCAGAAAGATGAGAAACAAATATCTACTGGCAGTACAGCCTTTACCTTTTTCTCATTGAATTTTCTGAGGAGATTTATTAAAAAAAAAAAAAAAAGCCTCTGAAAAATCAGAACAGATGGAACATTATGAAGAATACTGCAAAACAGAATACTTTTTTAGGGTGCTTAGGAGAAAATAAAAGGCACCCAAAGACCTTGGGTTCTGAGGGGTGGGGGTGAGATTTGTGTGTGTTGTTGTTGATTTTAATCAGTGGACTAGAGAGGAGATATCAGATGTAGTAAATATTTGCCTTTTTTTGAAGGAACTGAAAACAATAAAAGCCCAGTTACATTAAATCGTTCTCAAGGTTGGTTTCTAAGGCATCCGTCCAAATGATTTTCATCTTAAAAGAATTTTTAGAATTCTTCTAGGCAATGAGAGGGTTTAGTGATTTGAATAATGTTGAGAGCATTGATTAAGAAATATATTGCTCATTAACATCTGCTCTCTTTTCTCCTAATCATCCTTCAGATAACAACAACAAAAATTCAACTAAAAGCCATACCATCTCTCTAAGGGGAAAGAGGTAGAAGAGAAATTTCCAATTACTGCAGCCATGTTTTGTCTATGTGTACGCACAAACAGATGAATCGTCCTGAAGTGCCTGTCTCTTTTCAAAGGTGAGCCATGTGAGGGGGGGTCTGGGCTAAATTCTCCGGGGAGAGGGTGGAGGAATCTGAGTCTGGCCTCCACTTCTCCACTTTCCACTTCGTCATGACTCATTCATCCCAGATTTGTAACCAAACCAGTGAGGAAGAGGCAGAATGAGGGAACGTGTTGCAACTACCAGTAAAATAGACGGGAAAATTGTCAGTCCCAGGAAAAATTGAAAGTATAACAGTAACTTGTTGCCATATAGACACTGTTGGTTTGTGATCCTTTGTGTTTTCCTGCTTGGTACATCCTTCCTGAGTTTCAAAGGGATGAAACAAATAAAAGTATACTTTGTTATCAATAAAGACAGCAGGCTGTAAAAAACTTAAAGACCATCTTAAGCATAAACACAGGAAGGGCAAGCTATCTTTAGGTAAGAAAAAAAATCAAAAGAAGAGCAGTGGAAAGGAATACATGCAAACATCTTCCTTCAAGGGAGGGAAGAGCACATTTCCTTGGCTGAGGACTCTGGAGGCATGAAAGGGGGGAAATACCATCTGTTCAAAACCCAGATGTGATTGTCGCAAGGTCTTGAGGCTGGTGTTTTGGAGCACTGGTCTTTGCCACCCCCCCACCCCCTGCGGCTATCCACCACGCTTAGAGGAACTGGCGAAGATCTCTAAACACTCTCCGACATCTCATCCGTGTGATTCTTTCTCTACATTTTGAGAAAGGCTGCTACATGCCTAGATCTCTTGGACAAAGGGGAACCCCAGAGCATATGTCCAAAATGTGTGCCAACTATTCTGCCTCTGCCTCTGAATGTTTTAAATTGCAGGATTTGGGCTGAGAAGATGAGATAAACAAGAATGGCCAAGCCTGGCTGTAAATGGCTGGCTGAACGCACCAGAGGATCCTGGGAAGCCCATCAAGGGTTCCCGTGGGCTTACCTCTGTCATTTCCTCTCAGAGAGTACAGCTCTCCTAGTGCTTTGATCATTTGTCTCCTCCAGGCACACAGTGTGAGTTAAGATACTAGACCCATTTCAGGCCTGACATTGGAAACTAGGCATTGGACTTGGGTTCTCAAGGGGAAAGATTTGTTGAGGAAATTATTTTTCTTCCTCACCAAAGAAGCATTTCATCAGGAATCTCTGCAGCACAAGACCTCATGAAAGTGTTGGAAAGCAAGGGTGTTACTTTGAGAACTAAGGTGTACCTGACCCCGGGCCGTGGTATTTTCAATCATCTCCTATGTATATGAAAGTTGGACATTGAATGAGGAAGGCCAAAGAAGGATCGATGCATTTGAATGATGGTGCTGGAGAAGAATATTGAAAGTACCGTGGACTGCCCAAGGCACAAACAAAGCTGTATTAGAAGAAATACAGTCAGAATGCTCCTTTGAGGCATGGGTGGCAAGACTTTGTTTCACAGGCTTTGGACATGTCAGGCAAGTCCAGTCCCTGGAAAAGGGCCTCATGCTTGGTCCAGTAGCAAGACGGCAAAAGAAGAGGAATGCCCTCAACAAGATAAGTGGACACAAGGACTGCAATGATGGGCTCGAACATGCCAGTAATGGCGCACAATCAGGAGCTATTCTCAGCACACAGGGTTGCTATGGATCAGGGCTGACTAGGAAGTATCTCTTCTCTTACTGCTATTAGATCGTCACACTTATTGATTTACTTGACAGATATCTTTGTAGTATGGATCTGGCGTGAGGCACTGTGGTAGTTACTAGGCATACAATGGCAATGAGACCTTCATGGGGTTTATAGTCTCATCAGGGAGTGCCATAGTGGAAAAGTGAACAAGCAATGTAAAATGAACTAGCCAGAAAGTGGTCAGGTTATGTAGCCAAGGCTTGAGCCAGGTAGTCTAGAAAGAGTCAGCCATATTAAAAACAAACAAGCAAACAAACAACCCAGGAAAGGCTGCTTCAAGCAGAGGGACCAGCAAATACACAGCCCATGAAGTATCGAAGAATGTGGCATGTTCTAGTGTGACTGGTAGGTGGTAAGACAAGAGAAAAATGATATTGGATGAAGGTAGAGGGACAAGAAATTCGAGTTGTATTCTGAGTACACGCGGTTCTTAGTGTGCTAGGCAGGGTCCTCTAGAGAAATAAATCCAGGACACTTGTGATTATATATAGGTTTATTCAGACAAAGGAATATAACAGCTAGTTTGTCCACACAGCAGTACAGAAGACTCAGGTCAACTCACTTCTGTGGAACAGTTAATACACTGGAAGTCTTTTAATACATGAGACCTACAGGGTTCACAGTCAGGGAAGCAGACAGCTGAGTCTTCCCTCAGGGAATGCAGGCAGAGTCTGCCCACAGGTGGAAAACAGCAGGGTGGGTTCCCCAAAGTGAGAAGCTCAGAAACATAGCAGAGCAGTCCCAGATGGGATATCGAACTCAAACAATGTAAGGTGACAGGGTCCACCAGCCTCAAGCTCAAGTGATGTGCACACCAGCAGTATGGTGAAGCAGGTCTCAAAGAAGCCTCAAACTCTAGCTACGTGGCCCATGGGTTGGCTTTTCTCACAGGTCGTGTAGCTCACAGGTTGAGGCAGAGAACTAGCTTAAAGCAGCCATCAGCTGGTCTGATCACCAGAGAGCAAGAGAGAGGGGGACTGGCCTTGCAGAGCCATTGATCTCTTTGTCCTCCAGTCAAACTGCAACCTGATTAATCCCACATGTTCCTATTGGCCATGTTGGCACAATAAATTTATTTATCACACTTAGTAAGATTATATTGATTGTCAATATGGGAAATGTATTAAAGGGGACCAAAGTGGAAGCAACGAAACACATTAGAAGATGTAAAGTGATGACTGATTTGTACTATGGAGACATATTTATCCCAATGAAAACTGTGATCTATGTACTTCTATTTTTAGTCTGGATGGCCCAGGGACTGCTTCCCCCAATAAAGGACAGTGGAAATGAGCCAGGGATTTCTGGTGACACCATAAAAGGCCATGTAGTTTCTACCTTGTCTACAAAGATGTTTGATTTGGGAGCTCAGCTTCTACCAGGTGAGAAGTCCACCTTCTCACCCTGTTTTTTACACACCTCCTCAGCCACACAGCCAAGCCTCAGTTTTACTTTGCCCCAGGAACCTGGAAATGGAAAGTATGTTTCTCCCACTTGGATGATTGAGGGCAAAACAGGGAGACTTTCCAGGAGGAGGTCTGCAGTCCTCCTGAGGATTCCCTTCACACTCTGCACTTGTGTAGAAGACTAGATATTCCCATGGTGGGAATCACTGGAAAGGAGGGAATGGTTGGATGGGGAATCTTTGGGCACATCCTGCTGAGAGCAGCTTGCCCCTAGGTCAACGGAAATGAAGCCTGGACTGAAAGAGGCAGCTGAGGGGGTAAAACAGGGTTCTTCTGGGGAAAAGTAGGGCACCCCTTCTTACAAATGTATTCTCTACAAATTCAGTAAAGAAGAAATGGAGAAAGGTAGCTCTCAAGTTGGGCCCATGACCCTTTTCTGCCTAACTATTTCTGCCAGTGACCAAAAACCTCAGAAAAGCTTATGACATCTGGTGGATGATGTTCTTGGGTGGAATAATTTCAATTTCTTGCCTATACTAATCATGCCATCGTGACCAGGGATGCAACTATGGAACTTCCACCACCAACAACCAAATACCTTGCCTTCTTACCACACCTCAACTTCATTTCATGAGATAAAGCATTTTCTTCCACAATCACGGCTTACTGCCCTAGTAGAGCATATTGGTTTAAATACACAGATTCCCTTAGTAAAATCCCCTCCGTGATGCCTTAGGACTTTCTGACGTTATATTATGTAAAAAACCAAAACCAAAATACATCTTCTCATGGAAAGCAGAGTGCGTTAGCGGGCTCTGACATCTGCCCATTGTTCTTGAGGAAGGCACATACATTCTCTTTGTCCTCCTTCACATGATAAAGCTTTCCATCTGCATCAAGGGAGGGGAACATCTGCAAATCCCCTACTTTGCTTAGAAATCAGGCTTGCTCATTGTGTTTCTACAAACAAAAGAAACGAAGAAACCTGCCCCGAAGTCACTCAAATGAGAAGAAAAGTGGAATGTAAAGACCCTCAAAGGCCTTTGAGTTCTGCCTTAAACAAAGGATCACCACCCTGTGACCCCTACCCCTGCCCACTCATTAGAAAGAGCCACAAAGGGTGTAAGGGAATAGACACCGTCTGCTTCCCAACTGCAAGCCAGAGCTACCAGCTCCTGGGCCTGGACCATGCAGATGACTGCAGAATCTCACCTTTAGAGAACAGGCTAGAAACAGTGTGGTAAATTCCTGCCATTAAAATAATCATCATACTAATGAACATTTTAACAATCTATTGAGGTGTAATAGGCACGTAGTAAACAATGTACGTGTGTATATCATTTAACGCCAGGGTGCATTCTGGGAAAGAGGACATCACATGATTTGGTTGTTGTGCAAGTGAGGCGTCAATTCAATCCACATGGAAGAAGCACACCAGTCTGTGGGTCTAAAGGATAATAAAAATCCAAAATCCCAAGGAGGAAACGATATCAGAGCTGAAGTTCTGAACACCTAATTTGCGGAAGGCTGTGGATGACAGTAGAAGCCCAAAAACCATATGACTATTCCCACAGGGATTAAACTTCTGGCAAATCCCTTCTGAACATGGTCTAGAGATGTGACCAGCCTTGCTATCAAACAGGGAGCCTTGTGAAGTCACTGATGTCAGATGTAGTTAGGGTCAAATGTTCATTTGATCTCCTTTTTGACCCCTTATAAAGCTGTCTCCATTTTAACTATTTTCTATTTTATTTCTGGTTGACTTGTCTTTGTTCTGTGTAGTCGTTGCTGTTGTTTACAGTTTGTTTGCTTTCATTTGGTGTTTTTTGTGATTTCCTGTACAAGAAATCCAGGATAGGTAGATCTATGGAGACAGTAACTGGATTCAGAACAGCTCAGGGCATGGTGGGTAAAGAGGGAGGGAAATGAGCTAGCAATAACGAGTGAGAGAAGAAAATGTTCTGAAATTGCTTGTGGTGAAGATGGTAGAAATCTTACTATGATGAAACAATTAAATTGTATGGCGTGTGAAATACATACCAATAAAAAGGAAGCATAGCAAACCCTGTGAGACTCCGATTCCAGTCACCCTCAACAACATTTCTGCTCTTGCTGCCGCTGCTAGACCTGGAGGCTAGGGATCTTGTGCAGCAGCACCAACAGAAAGAGAACAAGAAGAGCAGGGCGGGCCCAGCTGCCGCCGGCCCACCACACAAAGCTCAGAGCCAGGTCTTTCTGCCACCCTTGCCTGTCGACCGCCGTGATCTAACGCTGTAAGAGTATGGGTTTGGAGTCTTAAAACCAATAGGGAAATAAAAATAAAGAAAAGGAGATCTGCTTTTCCAGTCTATCTCTGCATTTGAGTTGATTTCAACGCATAGCAATGCCATAGGAGAGAGGAGAGCTGTCCCTGTGCGGTCAAGGGCATGTAACTCTCTATAGGAGTCGGTGGCCTCATCGTTCTCTCATGGAATGGCTAGTGGTTTTGAACTACTGACCTTGTGGTTAGCCCAACTAGGAACCAGCTAAGCTACTCGCTGAATCTGTGAGACCACAGACATGCATGCCGTTGAATGTTGTCTGAATGATCATTAAGTGAAAAGACCTGTGTAGCTGACATTTACTATTTTACAGCTTTTGACATATATATATGTATATATATCCTATGAAGTCATCACAGTCACAACAGTGAACATATCCAAAAGCTTCCCCCAGTCCATTTTATAATCTTTCTCTCCTATATTTTCTCATCTTCCTCATTCAGTATGATACTGCTAATCTGCTTTCTGTCATTTTTCTCTTAGTTTGAATTTTCTAAAATGTCATAGAGATGATCTTAGACAACACGGGCTCTCTCTTTCGGTGTGTCTTATTGAAAAACAGTATTCTTTTGTAAATGGGCGTTTGGGTTATTGATTGTTGGGGACTTTTGCAAATGAAGATGCTGTGGGCATTCATGTACAAATCAGTGTGGATGGACACTTTCTTTCCTCTGAGGTAAACATCTAGGAGTGAGGGGCTATATCAGATGGTAGGTGTATGTTAACTTTCTAAAACCCTGACAAACTATTTTCCAAATGGTGGTGTACCATTTTATAGTCCCACCAGCAGTATATGAGAGTTCTAGCTCCTCCATCTGTTCAGTAACATTTGGTATAAGCAGTCTTTTGAATTTTAGGCATTATAATTTGTATGTGGGATTTCTAGCTGGTGCAAACCTGGCTAGAACTTCATCAATTTTAGTGACTTCTTCAAGAATCATCTCTTTGGTTTCTTTGATTTTCATAACTGGCTTTCTATTTATGTTTTGTTGATTTCTATTATTATATTTATTATGTCCTTTCTTTTGTTTCTTTGAGGTCCCTTTGCACTTACTAACTTCTCAAAGTGGAAAATGAAGTCACTGATTTGTCATCTTTCTTCTTTTCTTACGTAGGAATTTAGTGCCATAACATTTCACCTAAGTACTTTCTTGGCAGAATCCTACACATTTTTGTTTGTCTTATTTTCATCTGGATCAAAATGCTTTCAAATTTCTCTTTCATGTCTTCTTTTTGTTCTAGCCTATATCATATATGTTTTTTTAAAATCCCACTCCTAGTGACCTTATATAATGTTTCCAAGACTATAAATCTCTATCGAAGCATATAGCCATATTGTTGTCCCATGGAACAGCTGGTAGAGTTGCTTCAACAAGCTTACAGTTAGCAGCCTAATGTCTATCTGCTTTTCTCAAAAATAAAAAACTCACTGACTTTGAGTAAGGACCGTGTCATAGTGACCCTACAGGATAAAGGGGAACTGCTCCTGTGGGGTCTCCAGACTGTAGCTCTTTATGGGAGTAGGAAGCCTTGATTTTCACCCACAGAGCGCCTGATATCTTACCCTAGGGACTTTGTGATTAGCAGCCCATTGTGTAACTACTATGACACCAGGGTTCCCATCTCTGCTCTTAGAAGTGTGTTATTTACTTATCAACATTTTGGAATTTCATGATTTTTAATATAACTCTATTGTAAGATATCACAATTTTAAATTATTGAGTGTATTTTGTTTGCTGTATAACCCCCAAAGTAAGCTACCTTGATAGCTATCTCTGTGCAATATAAGAGAATGTTATTTTGCAGATGCTAGACCAGCTTTCTATAAATGTTAAGCATATTAATTTGACAATGTTGTTCAAATCTCACATTTTTGATATTAAGAATTGAAAGTTATTGAAATTTCAATTTCTCCTGATGGAGCATCATTTTGAGGTTATGTTTTTGGGTACATAACTCTTTAAAATGGCTATCTCCTATCAATAAATTTTTGATCCTGTGAGACCTCTTAGAATGTGAACGTCAACCAATTCTTTTCATTTCAATAACTCTGTGTATTCCTTCTATCTTTGTTTGATGTTTCCTGTATCACTCAACATTTTCCATAGAATCCTTCAATATTTCCACTTGAAACTCGAATATTTTCTTTAGTTCTGTCAGCTTAAGAAGTGCTAAGTATGAGATACCCTCACACTCACATGAATTTGGGATAATGTTGCAAAGAATGTGAATTCCAGAACAGCTAATTGTGCTCACAGGGAACCTGTACCCAGACCAAGAACCTGTTCATTGACAAAGCAAAGGAATACTGTGTTTTATAAACAGAAAAGGTGCCTGTCAGGGTTGTTCACCATAGTTAGTCAACCTGTATTCTAAGCAAATAATCCAGGGATCTGGACTGTATGAAAAAAATGGCATCTGAATGGAAGGAGGACTCACTAACAATCTTTGACATGCAGATCTTGCCTGTTGAAAGCAAAGACGGTTTGGAGCACTTAACTGATGGAGACAGAAAACTACAACCTTCAGTCTGGCCTGTACCTCCACATAAGACAAAACTGTCACAGTGAAGCTAATGAGCAACATCATGATAAATGGAGAAAGAAGTCAAGATGTCAGGATTGCATGTTACTTCGATCCATATCAGAGCTTATGGAAGCAGCACTCAAGAAAGCAAATGACATATTGTATTCAATAACTCTGCTCATAAGACTATTTAGCATTTTAAAAAAGCAAAGGTGTCACTTAGAAGACTAAGGTGTGTCTGGCCCAAGCCATAGTATATTTATTTTTAATTTTTTTGCCATAGTATTTTTTTTTGCAGAGGCCATAGTTTTTTTAATTGCCTCATATACACTCAAAAACTGAACAGTGACCAAGGAGGATGGAGAAGAATCGATGCATTTGTATTGTGATGTTGACAAAGGATATTGAAAGTACCCTGCATTGCCAGAATGAAGGAACTTGGTTTTGGAAGAAGCACAAGAAGGCTCCTTAGCAGAAAGGATGGTGACACTTCGTCTTATGTACTTTGGACATATTATCTATAGAGGCCAGTGTCTGGGAAAGGACATACTTCATGGCAGTTACATAATCACCTGTCAACTTGAGTGGAGGGGCGGGGTCTAGCCTGTCAATCAGGTTGATGACCTCATTTGGAGGCGCCACAGAGATAAGTAGCTCATTAGAGGCCAGACACAGTCTCTCTGCCTTCCCGTTCCTGCTGTTGAGACACTCAGAGAGCTGGTGGAGATCCGTGCCAGTGCTTCCACCTCTCCTAGATCCACAAGACCTTCTATCCACTGGCCTCTGATTTTCCTACGTCTGTCATCATGGCATGTGCAGCATGAGTCTAAAGAGGAATTTATGGACTAGTATCTGACTTATGGGCTAATGTTGGACTTACAGACTTGATATAGATGGAGCTGGGATTGTTTTACCCATTTTTTTTTTAAAAAGCTCTTTCTTAGACACACATGAGTGTCTATGAATGTGTTTCTCTAGCCAACCTGGACTAACACAGTTAAGTAGAGGGTTAAGGAAAAAGGGCAAGACCCTCAGCAAGATGGATGGACAGTGTCTGAAACAGTGGCCTCAAATGTAGTAACAATTGTAAGGATGGGGCAGAACCAAACAGTGTCTTATTCTGTTGTAGTGTCAATATGGGTCAGGTTTGAAGGAGCTTAACAAGATTATGGATAGAGTTAAGTTAAAATATTTCCTCTTTCTATTTGTTTTCTATCTGATGTGTATGTTCTTGAATCACCCTTTCCTCTTTTTTAACCTTCTTCTGGAATAATTATGATTTGTGATTCTGTTTTAATTCCCTTGTTCATCCATTAACTGTAACTCTTTGTTTCATTATTTTAGTGGTGGTTTTAGGATGTGTAGTGCACATGTTTAAACTATCACAATCTACTTTCAAATTCTACTACTTCACTTGTACTACAAAACTCCAAAACCAAACTCATTACCATCTAGTCACTCCTGATGCATGGAAACCCTGTAGGACAGGCTACAGGGCAGTATAAACTACTGCTCTGAGTTTCTGATATTGCAGTTCTTATTTTTCCTTCTTTTTAAAAATTAAAATAATTTTATTGGGGCTCTTACAGCTATTATAACATTCAATACATCATCTGTATCAAGCACATTTGCACACATGTTGCCACATTCATTTCCAAACATTTTCCACTTGAGCCCTTGGTATAAACTCCTCTTAAAAAGTAAAAAAGCTCCTCTTTCCCCTTCCCCCATATTTCCCTCCCACCCCATGAACCTTTAATAATTTACAAATTGTTATTTCATATCATACACTGTCCAACATGTCCCTTCACTCACTTCCCTGTTGTCTGTTCCCCAGGGAGGAGGTTATATGTAGATCCCTGAAATTGGTTCCCCCTTCCTACTCCACCTCCCCTCCACCTCCCGGTGTCACCACTCCCACCACTGGTCCTGAAGGGATCATCTGTCCTAAATTCCCCATGTTTCCGACTCCAGTGTGCATCCCCTGTTCTAGCCAGACCTGTCTGGTAGAACCGGGAGCATGATAGTGGGTGGGAAGAAAGCATATTTCATTGCTACTATACTGTACAGTTCTTTTTTTTTTTAACTGTACAGTTCTTTATGGGAGTAGAAAACCTCATCTTTTCCCCACAGAGTGGCTGGTGTTTTCGAACTGCTAATCTCAAGCCTAGCAGTCCAACACCTAAACACTATTCAACAAGGGCTTTTCATTTGTATAAGAAGAATCTCCCAATAGCATAATTTCATTGCTCCCTTCTTAGCACTTAGAACATTGTTATTGTATTTTAACTGATGATATAACTCGGGGAGTAGCAATACAATGCTGTATTTGTTTAGGCTTTTAACTATCTTTTAGAGATATTGAGACTGAGAAAAATCTTAAATATTTGCCTGTGTAGTTGACATTTCATGTGCACTTCATTCCTTTATGGGTATTTATGTTTCTGTCGAGGGTCCTTTTTATCTCTGTCTAAAGAGTTTCCTTTTGGACTTTTTTCCCCGTTAGTATGTCTTGTAGGGTCGGTCTGTTGGCCATGAATTCTTGAAGCTTTTGAATGTCTGAGAAAACTTTAGTACCCTTAGCATAGATTTCCCAGTGAGAGTTTATTTTTCTTTCTAAAGCTTAAAAATGGTGCGTCATCATCTTATCAACTTGCATAGCTTCCCATGCATGAGAAAACATTGCCATCTCGTCTCACGTTCTTTGGACACTTATCAGGAGGGCCCAGTCCCTGGAAAAAGACCCTGTCACTCTCCTGTACAGAACATACCTTTTCCCCTGGCCTCTTGGAGATTTTCTTTCTTTTTTTTTTTTTAAATGTGGGCATCCCTGCACTACAGGATACGACTTTTTTTTATTTTATTTATTTATTTTTTTTTTTTAGGCATCACTGCCCTGGTGGTGGGATTAGGAGGCTCAGCCTTTGCTCCTGTGAGCTGGAATCGAACCTCCATCCCAGTGGGCCGCAGTCCCGCGCACAACCACTACGCCACCGGGGCTCAGCCCCTCTTGGAGATTTTCTTGTGGTCACTGATTTGGCGTCATTTGATTATGTTGTGCCTTCATCATGGTCCGTCAGGTCCATTGAGCTTCTTGTATCTATAGGTTTCTAGTTTTCAAAACTGGAAAATGGACAGCTGTCATTTTTTCAAGTTGTTTTTTTTCTTCTGTCCCTCTCCTTTGGGTATGTTACACAACTTGAAGCTGTCTCCCAGGACACTGGAACGCTTTTCACTCTTTATCATCACTTTTTTAAAATCCTCTGTTTCCTTTGTGTTTCCTTTGGAGCCATTTCTGTTTCTCGGTCGTCAAGTTCGCTTACTTTCTTTCTCCCAATACCCCGTCCAATGTATGCTCCGTCTTCATCGGAGAGCAGTCCTGGCTGGTGCAGTTCACATGCTTGGCTGTGCACCCCAAACTGGGAGGCTTGGTTCCATCCAGAGGCACTCTCAAATAAAGGCCAGGAGGCTCCTTCCACAAACCCCAGCCCTTGAGCCCCGGTGAAGTTCAAGTCTGTTCTGATGCAATGGGGTAACCTGGAGCAGAATCAGCTCGGGGGTACCATGTCTTCTATGTCTGTCTCCTCCGCACCTCTGCTTCTCAACATCTGGAATGCAGCTATAATGAATCACTTTAGCCTTCTTGACTCTCATTCAAGGAGCCCTGGTGGTATAGTGGTGAAGCACATGGCCCTTCATGAAAGGGTCAGTGGTTTGAACCCATCAGCGGCGCCACGGGAGAAGAATGCAGCTTTCATAAAAATTTACAGCCTTGGAAACCCATCCAATGGTGGGGGTTGGGGGGTGTGACTCGACTGTCTCCCGTTCGATCGTTATGTGTTGGAATTTGATTCCGGAGCAGTAAGTTGTAGGTCTCTAATTCTACCATCTGTGTCAGTTTTGATTGGTTGATTTTGCTCCTCATTATGGTTTATATTTCCCTGCTTCTTTGCATGCCTGGCAAGTTTTTACTGTATGCCAAACATTGTAAATTTTACCTTATTGGGTGCTAGAAGTTTTTGTGTCCCTATAAATATTTTGAGCTTTGTTCTGGGATGCAGTTAAATTGCTCGGAAACAGATCAATTATTTCGTATCTTGCTGCTAAGATTTGTTAGGTGGGCCCAGAACAGCATTTAGTGCAGGGCTAATTACCCTGCACCGGTGAGGCAAGGTTCTACTTAGTACCCCACTAACTGCCTAGGAATTCTGAGGCTTTCCAGTCTGGCTGGAGGAAACAGACAGGACTCCAGGCCCTGTGTTGGCACTGGGCACCAGTCCTTGAGTCCCCTAGGCTTGTGCTTTCTGCAGGCTGGCCCGTTTCCTTGCACGCCTGGAATGAGGAGTGCCCTGCTGGAGAGTGGAGGAAGAGTTCTGTGGAGTTCCTCTTCTCTCTCGTTTGTGGAGCACTCACCTTCGCCATTTCTCCAGATTCTTACTCGGGTTGCCCTTAGTTCACGATCTGCCAGACTCCTCCTGGGTTACTGCTTCTAGCCCTGCAAGCTAGAAACTCCCTCAAAACAGTGAACTCTTGTTCACTGGCCAGTGATTGGAGCCATTGTATTATACTTGTATTAACCTTTGGTTGTGACAGGCAAGAAGGCCAAGCTGCTTCCTATTGTGCCCTTTATTGCTAAAAAATTCTGCACTGTCAAGAAAAGGTGAAACCCTCTCTTCTTGCCTTTGCCGCTGTTAAATGCCAAGGAAGAGGTTCCAACCATGTGCAGAGAAGAAAGTACTTAGCCCTCCACCCCGTCATGTGTGGCAACCACTGTGTCACCCATCTTGCTGACGGACTCTTTGCCCCCCGCTATATTGAGTATGATGTCCTTTTGCAAGGGTGAGGGGAAGTCTTGTCATCTTCATTTCTAAGGAACATTCTGGCAGTACTTCTTCCAAGACCGAGTTTTTGGTTTGGGTTTGGTTCTCCAGCCATTCATGGAGCTTTTTGCATTCTTCACAGCACTAGCATTCAAATGCTTCAGTCTTTCTCTGGTCTTCCTCTTCCTTGTCCAGCTTCCACACACATACAGGGAATCTAAAAGCACCACGCTGTTGGTGCTGGCCTTTCTCAACCCTTCAAACATGTCTTGGGCAGCAGATTTGCCGGGTGCGGCAGGGAATTGGATGCGCATTGTTTGCGGATCCAGGTAAAATGAAATCCTTGACAACTCCAACCTTGTCTCCATTTATCACGATGTTGTCTTCTGGTCCAGTGGTGAGGATTTTGGTTTTCTTCACATTGAGATGCAATCCGTACCAAGGTGTCAGACCCTGCTCGCTTTCAGCAAGCAAAGTCGAATCCTCTTCTTTCCAGTTGTCCCTAAACTTCACAGCATTGTAGTCAGTACTAATAAGTAAACATCGACTCCGAGAGAGACGGCAAATCCCCAAACCAGAGTGGGTTCATCTCTGGAGCAGACAGTTCAACAAGGCTGGAAGGGGGATGTAAGGAAGTTCCTAAATTGTTGAACCCATTGTTTTAGTCACCTGGTGCTGCTGTAAGGACAAAATCTTGCAGTGGGTGGCTATACAGAACAGAAATGGTGTCCTCACCTGTTAGGGAGGTAGAAGTTCAAGTTCAGGGTGCGTCTCCAGGGAGACATCCTTCTTTGTCTGATCCTGGCTTGGTAGACGCATCTGCCATGTGTATGTTCATATGATGTGTTTCCGCAGCTCCCCCTCCCCCAAGTTTATCTTCATGTAATCTGTTCTTTTTATAACACAAACATCATTGGCATCTGGGCCCACCCTACACCGTTGATTTGACCTTGTTAGCATAACAAAGACATAATGCCAAGCAAGGGTTATATTTATAAGTACGAGGGTGAAAATTTCAACACTTGAACACAAGCCAATCCACCCGACCCTCCTTCTTTTGCCCACTTTTCAGTATTGTCCAGAACCATCAAGGAAATCCAATTAGAGATTAGGCTCTCCTAAAGAGGAGTGCATTCCAGACACTCAGGGTCTCACATCTCAGGGGAGCTGATGCCAGCAGAACAAGCCAGGGTCGATCCTGTCAAATTTGAAGCTTGCTCTTACAGGATAGCCAACCGGGCACTCTCCTGCGATGGGCTCCCACCCTGTTCCCCTCCCAAAGCAGAGACTCATTGTCGCCGCCTCTCTTGCAGCGATAGCATCGACGTGTGATCTGGGATCCCCCAGTCAGGCCCACCCACCCCAAACTAAGACTCGAAAGCGCGTGATGCATGCGGAAGACACTGGCCGAATCCACTTTGGTGAGGTGCGAGGAGCCCCGTTCCAGGAGGCAGAGGGAGCAGCGCCCGGGCTCCCCCGGCAGCCCTCGTGTATTGTCTGGTCTAAGAGTGTTGGCAACACACCAGGACCTGGAACATGGAACCTCCCTGAACCAGTTCCCGGGGTGTGACTTCCTGGCTGTGGTGCCTCCAATCCTGGCTCCCTAATTCTCTTGGAGTTCATGCGCGTCCCGTTGGTGTGTGACAGAGTCGAACCGCGCCCAGGATTTGCTAAGCCGAGCGTCCGGGGTTCCTCCCGCAGATCCAGGGGTGGGTTTGAACTCCCGTCTTCCATTGTGCAGCCCAACTACTGTGCCTTTGAGTGCCCTAAAATCCTTCCGTGCGGGGACTGGCGGGCGTTTTCTGTGCTAGTTCGTCACTGTGTTAGGCTTTGTGCACCAACACCGTCCCAGTGGCAGCCCCTCCGAGGTGTACCTGCAGCAGGCAAGCGGGTAGAGAGAGGGCGTGAATAGATGGAGGGGGGTGGGGATGTTCCAATAGCATTTCATTTATGGACTCGGAAATTTGAATTTCATGCCATGCGCACGGGTCGTGAAATATCAGTCTTGCTTGTTTGCTTGAGCGATTGTCTCAAAAGGTTTTTAAAAAAATCATTTCGAGATCATGCATCATGCAAAAAAAAAAAAAATGAGTGGTGGGTTAGACCGTAGTTTGCTGACCACTGCAACCGAAGAAAACATTTCTTATCTGTTCGAACGACCTCCGGTTTGTTCCTGATTTGGGCGGGTACGATCCATGTGCGCCTCTGTTCCAAGGGAAGCTTGTTCTTAAGACATGGTGATAGACAAATATCCATCTGCTTTTTTTTTTAACTGCCGAGAAAGAGTCAGCGACGGGCGCATCCATAGGTCACCTGCTGCAATTTTTAGCAACCCCAGACTCCCTGCATAGTTCATCCATTCCCAGAGTCTCCTGATGAAGAAGGATTCTAAATAGAGCACCCCCCCCCCAGGTAGATCCCTGCACGCCGCGGAGCCCTTGCTTCTCTGAGTGAGCTATTTGTTTGGTTGTCACCTGAGCCACAGGACTGTGGATAGACACAGCTCAGCGGCCATAGCTGTAACTCAGCTTTCTCGTAGCTGACAGGCAAGATGCATGAAATAAGACACACAGAGATGGCAATAAAATGAGTAGGCTGCAAGATGAAGCAGCCGATTCCCTGGACTCGTTTTAAGGTGGGCAGGGGAAACGACCACGGCACACGGAAAGCCTGCACTGACCAGAGGCGGCAGTGACATTTTAGAGTCAGTTTCTTCCTCTCCAGACACGCCCCTACGAGAACCAGCCTCCGTTTGCATGTTCAAACCCAGTACCTTGCCTAAGAACCATATGATGCTTAGCAACAGACATGAATTGCAACCAGACTTAGCCAAACCAAAGCGGAACAAAAAAATCATTCTGGACAGCATGATTGATGCAATTTGCAATTCCTCTTGTCCTTTGCTTACACTATCCCCGGGTTTATAGTCTGAGGTGATTTGATTTGGTCAAGGGGACGACAAGCAGGTAGAGGCTTAGCCTGAAGGCCCCTGCCTTCTCCTCTGTGATAGGTTTCGAATCAAAGAAGTCCTGTGCGAATTAGAAACTTGCCCCACCTTCCACTATTGTATCCCCAAGCTTACTTTTGAAATCACAATAATTCATCAGGCGAGATGTCAGCCAGTGTTACTCAGGGCCCTAGAAGAAGGACCTAAGATTGAGAGAGAAAAGAACACTGTCCTATCAGTGACCAGTCGTGTTGGTGGTAAGTGCCCATGATGTGATATGCTAAGAAGGGCATTTTACCTCTATGGTCGTCTTCTTAAAAGTTCCTAACTCCAGTCTAATCACAAGGACAAAATAGCAGCTCACAATTAAAAATGGGGAACAGTTGAGAAACTGTCACAACCAAGAGGGGTCTATAGGACTCTGGAATAGACAAAGAAGATGGAAAGAACCTGACGGACTTCCAGTAATCTACTGATTAATAATAATATGCCTATATTGCTTCATTGTAGCGAATCAGTGGAAAAGAAATGAGAGAACTCCTCAGTGAGATAGAGCAGCACAGGAGACTGCTGAATGTGGGCTTCTCTAGCCATCGTCTCTGTTACAGAGAAGGTAGGTACAGACCCTGGCAGGATTCAGTTAGTGAGTGATCGTGAACAGGGTTAATGGTGGCAGCCATCCTGCTAGAGATAAAAGGAGCCATTTCAGAAGCAACAAGTGGGGAAGATCACTACCAGCAGGAGCAGACCCCAAGGGTCCCATGCATTAAACCTCCTTGGTCCAGAAGGGGGCTGTAACACCAGAGGAGCACCAAAGGGGTGACAGAGGAGAGGCAACAGAACCAGGGAGCCAGAGCATGAGACAGAGGGGCGGACTTCCCAGCCATTCCCTGGAGCAAGGAACACTGAGTGCCTTCAAGCTGATTTGCGGAATAGGGTACCTCTGGCCACTAACTGGGGGAGCTAGGTTTACTGACCCATGGAGCTAGAGCGGAGCACCTTTGAAGGTGAGGATTCTGGAGAGTCGTGTGCCCTTTGAGCATTTATTGACAGCCTTAAAAGAACTTGCAGCAGTTCTCAAGTAGGACAGAGGCCAGGTCAAGAGGCTGTCCCAATTAAACAACGTTACCCTGAGCATTTCTCACCCACGTTTAACCGGTTAACTTCACCAACAAATACCATCATTGTGAGTTCTGATCGTGTACTTTGTGGGGGGCGAGGGCTGGAGGGAAGGGAGGGTGTCTTTTTCGTTCTTACTCTGTGAGTTCTATATGGTTGTGTTAGTACAGGTAGACTAGAGAAACAAAATCATAAATATGCATATAGATATGAGTACGCTTTATATACTAGAGGAATAGGACATTAAGAAAACACCCCAATCCAGTCTAATTCAAAGTCATAAGTCCAATATTAGCCCATATGCCCGATACCAGTCTATAATGTCTCCTTCTGACTCACGAAGTCACAGACCAGTGGGTGCAGAGTCTCCCACTCAGTGCCAGCAGAGGTCTCCCCATGGCTCCTCGCTTCCAGGGCTCAGGGTCCATCAAAAGCATTCAGTGGTGGTAGAAGCAACTCAGTACTGGCAGGGGTCTCCACGTGGCTCCTCTAGCTTCAGAGGTCTGGTTCCATCAGGGTGAGGCCGTGTAGCTTCTCCTCCGGCTCCCCCAGCTCCTCGGATGCTGCCATCTTGTCTTGTCCATAATTCATCGTCTCTGAGACTAACTTCCAACAAGTGGGGAGATAGCTTCTCATCTCCACGAGGGAAATATCACGAGATTTCCCCGAAGTCTCAGGAGAAAGCCATGCCTACACAGAGGCCTCATTGACTACTCAATGGCTATCTCCAGATTAACAGGCTAGACTCCACCCCTACATCTCAATCATGAAATTAACATAGACACATGGCTTCCATAGTGGCTATTGCAATAAATAATTGAACCAGGATGAGAACTCATATCAGAATAAATAATGAAGGCTGGAGGCTGGGAGCGTGTCTGACCTCAGTTTTCTAGGAGGTTTTAAGGCACGGATTTTCCTTCGTCTTTGGGTAGTTGGCGGAGACAGATGTGGCCTTCACATTATTCCTTCCGATCGATGGACACAAATCCCACAGCAGTGGATTCCAACAGACCAAGAAGATGGCATTTCTCTGGCACATAAGACTGTCATGAGTGAAAGCCAACACCACGTCCACCAGCAGCATGGCCTCGGTCATTGTAGCCAATGAACCAGAATGATCTAAAATGGGATCCCGAGGGAAAGCCAGTCTGTAAGAGTTCTCTGCACTCGTCTTACAATAGTTCTGCAAATCACAAGCTCTTCAACAAAAAAGCATCTTTGTAAAGTAGCCTTTCTCTTTACTGGACTTCTTCCCCTGCCCTTCACACACAGCTGAAGCCAGCAGTCAGTCTACAGACCATTATCATGATCAATGTGCTAACCCCAAACCAAGCTGGCTGTCCTAGGGTCCATTCTGACTCATAGCGACCCCCTCAGACAGAGTAGAAGTGCCCCTGTGGGTTTCCAAGACAGTAACTCTTGAGGGGGGCAAGAAAGCCTTCTCTTTCTCCCATGACTTCAAACTGCTGACGTGGCTGGTAAGCAGGTTGGGGCCTAACCACGGCACCACCAATGCCAGGAGCTATCGCAACCTCGCTAGATGATCAAGAAGCATGCTTTTCAAACCAAACCGTGACAAAATTGAGAAGGAAAGCAGTGGGCACAAAAGAATCACCTCCCAGTGCACTTTGCTCTTTGTCATCCTGAAGAGAACATAGTCTGTGTGCAGCTCAGAGATGGAGCCCGACCTTTTATTTTTAACACAACAGCTGAACTCTCCGTGGTTGCTTGCGGTAACAGCAATCATGGCCTATAGGCCAGCCCCTCTTCCAAATTAAAGGATGTTTCTTGAAGTTCTCATTAAGTGCACATTACTGCTTGGGGGTTGATATCCTGGGAGCTATGACTCTTCGTTACTCTTTACTGAGTCGAGTTCTTATATAAAGCCGAGGCATTATCAGGGAACTGCACTGTATTCTGCAGAGTAGGTTTGTTTTAAGTATGTTATCCGGTACAAATACTTCCTCTGGGAATTTTGTGAGAGAGAGCCTTTCCGATGATTCCTCCATGTCTGTGTTGTTAGCTGTAATTGCTCCTCTTAAGATAACCTTACAGAGGTCATCCTTACACAGAGAAAACTGAAGATTGATTCTCTTGTCACGCCCTGCACAATTGGTCACAGTCTCCGTTAGGCTGGAGAAGAAAGGAGGACGCGCTGGGTCTGTCTTTTTAGCTGTAAAGCACGTTGACTGAGCGACTTCTGTTTGAGCCTCGGCCGGTCTTCGGAGGGGAGGGTCTGCAGGAGCGCTTCCCCTGGTCTGTTCCATGTGGGCCTTTGCCTTTTGCTCTGGATATCGAACTCAGTTCCCACAGAGTGCTTTGTGGGTCACCTTTTGTGTTTTTCCTTGACAATACATATTTATGAAAGAAAGGTGAGAAAACTATAGGACTAGATGTCAGCAAACTCAGTCTATTCTCAGCTCGGCCAGTAAATGGGCGTTGCACCTGGGCGAGGTATTGACTCTCTGTGTCTCAGTCTCTTAAACTGTAAAATTGAATTCATAGAATGCATCCCAACGACCTCCGTGTGATCATGGGGAGAGATGATGCTAAGAGGTGCCATCCTTTGTCATCTTTAAGAGGCACTGCAAAGTCCCAGTTAAATACTTAATGAGGAACTGCTCAGAATTCCCATGTGCCCGGCAAGTCCCAGTAGGACCTATGATGGCGTCTCAGTAGGACCAAAGTGTCAGAAGCGACAATTTGGTCACAGGTTTCACACAACAGAAACAAATTCTGACTGATTTTTGGTTTTGTTGTTAACGGAAAATAAGAGAGAGAAAAAAACTATTTTGAAAGAATAATGAGTAGTTCCCGCAATAACCAGGAGGGCTGTATCTGGGCTTGAAACCAAGTTAAGCATAATCAGGGCAGGTTGCCCATGGCCACCCCCACCCCGTGTCTCCACACGCTGCTCCCCACTTGAGGTGGCTGCTGAGCTCCCTCCCTCATGCCTCCCACCTTTCGGGGGGAAAAAAAAAAAGTGTCCGTGATAACCATGTCCGTGTCACCAGCTCTGTGTAACTGATTCAAAGGAAGAACATGTGCCCGATGGACTCTGCTCATCCCACATCCCAGCCCCGGCTGGGCCCGTGGCTAAGCGCTGGGCTGCAGGCGGCATGGTCACCAGTGGGAAGCCACCAGCGGCTCCGTGGGAAGGGAGGGGACAGGCCTTTGTACTCCCCTAAGCAGTTACCGGCTCAGAAACTCACAAGGTGGCTGCTATGAGCCAGCGTCTACCTGACGGCCGGGGGTGAGGGCTATTATGTGGCCTCAGGTTTGCAGACAGGAGCTGAAAAGGACACTCGAGCAGTTTCTGCTTCTGGAGGGGGAGGAGGGGTGGGTGCTGCTTCCACCTAAGACTCATGGAGCAAAAGGCACCAAACATCGGAAGGAGGGCCAGATCACGCCTGCATTATATGCTGTGCTCGCAGGCCATGCCACTGCCTCACACAGAGGTTGCCTGTGAGCAGGGTGCATCGTGTCAGGGGCGCACATGCTCCCACGGGCACAGTGTGCTCCCAAGAAAATGGCAGGGCCCTTCGCCCGGTGCTGCTTTGACACAGTGGGGTCACCGACAGCAGGAGTCAATTCCACAGCAGCTGATGTTGTATATGGGCATTTTAAAATGCCATTTTTGGTGAAAGTATGCACATCAAAAAGTGCGGTGAGGAAAGCAACATGCAGTGATGGATGACGTATCACCTCCCTCGAGGGGGACGGATACCTGTGGGTGAAGGGATACATTAGATGCTGTAGGATATGCATAAAAATCTAATTTATTAAGGGGTCACAAGGCTGGTAGGGTGGGAGGGAGTAAAGACGAGTTGATGTCAAGGGGCTCAAGTAGAAAGTGTTTTGAAAATGATGATGGCTGCATCAGTATAAGTTCGCTCAATGTAATTGACTTACAGATTGTTAGACTATCTGTAAGAGCCCCCAATAATAAAGATCAATAAAATAAAACCCCAAACATGCAAGACATTCTGCCAGGGAACAACTCGTACACATCTCGTTCCTTGGCCACACTTACGTTCCTCACGTTGTGTCAACACTCTCCTCCCTTCTGCTCCAGCTGTTTCGTCACCGTTCCTTGAAACCCCTGGCCCTTCTCACAGGAGCTTCAGAGCTACTGTTGTTTGTTGTGGGGGGGTTAAGGGAACAGGCGGCCTACTGTTGGCAGGAATTACAAACCTTCCTGCATCAGAACTGACTTCTCTCCTGGGGAGAACTCCCTGCATGCCAATTGGTCCCGTTTCTCCTTCCGGGAGCCTGTTCTGATTAGCCTTGCTTTCCTCAAACGTCAGCCCTGTTCTCGCCCGCCAGTTCTGACACCCACTGTTACGTGCAACTAGGTCATGACCCTTTCTCCACTTGGGGCAAAACCCAGAAATGAAGCAATTAGAGAAGAAGCAGGAAAGACCAAAAAAAAAAAAGGTCACACTGCAGTTTAGACATCTGCGCTACTCCATCACATTAACCAGGAATTCCTTTTTCTTTTTCTTTTTTTTTGGGGGGGGCGGGGGCATCACTGCCCTCTGGTGGGAGTGAGAGGCCCAGCCTTGCTCCTGGAGAGCTGCTGCTGGATTTGAACTGCCAAGCCTGTAGCCTGCAGTCCCGCACTCCACCACTACGCCACCCAGGCTCAGCCCTGAATTCCTTTTCCCTTACCTCTACTCTAAGTGGCCTCAGTTACTAGAAGGACGTATGTCTTTGCATGACGTCAGCTTTCTTCATGTTGCTCTTTCTAGCGATGGGTACACAGGTCAGTGGTGGGGTTTGGATCATTTAACAGCTGGTTCGCTGCCCTGATGACCATTTTAAATGTAAAAAAAAATGATATACCGGAGGGGAACTTATTATTTCATACAGTTAATTCTTAAATAAGAACAAGAAGAGTGATACATAAAACTAGATTATAGGAGTTTAAAAATGTTACCAAAAGCATCTTAAATAATACCTGACCCAAAAAACAATAAAACTGTTCATTAACATTATTTCTGTATTACTTCTTGGTTGGTGTCCTCGCTTGCAATAGCTTCACGTTTAGCCGGGTAGTACCCGTGACTTCTCCTTTACCATCTCTTCACTGTAGGCATGGGATCCCATTTCTTTAGAGGTGGGTCAATTCGGCAATAGTCATTGTGTTTGAGACATCAGAAACAGGTGGCTTCTCTAAATATATCATGTTCATCTCCAAAAACAAACAAACAAACAAAAACGCTTTCCACTTCTGATGAACTGACAACAATGATTCTGACAAGATGGTAGCCCTTCGACCCCTTTCAGGAATTGCATGATTCCCTCCTAATATCTCCTGGGGACTTGGGGGGCATATCACAAAACTGAATGCATAACAGCATGTCATGCTCTGGTTGCCTGGCACTTTCTCTCTTTATATGTTTGTTTTCTGAAGTTACAGATTCAAGGGGATAAAAATGTAGAATCTCATCAAAAGTATAATAAGTTTTATGAAACGAATAAATAATTACTACAGGCATAGCTCCATCCAAATTGCATCCAAATTGTGGATGGAATGAGCATTATTTTGGACACGAAGAAGACACTGTTTGATGATGAAAGTTCAACAAGAGTAAGGTTATGTATTCACTGGGGATGTCCACATTGGTGGCTGCCCAGTCATCCGCCTGAGAGGAAGCCCTGATTACAAGGGCCATTTGAACACCCCACTCGATGAACTCAACCAAAAAATTAGGTTCCGCCCAGCCGGATCTCACCACTGCCATTGGGTTTTCTCTTTCTCAGACAAGTCCCCTGAGCAGCTGGCAAGGAGTCTTCCTGACGATGCCAATGCCCTCTTTAAGCTTCTTCCCACCTTTTCATGGGATGACCCCGGAACGGACCTCCAGAGCAGAACACGCTGACTTAGGGGAACACGCCCCAGCTGACGGAGGGGCTGCGTGGCTGGAGCGCTGCAGAACCAGGCCCGCAGGGAGGGTGCCCGCGCGTCTTAGCACCCAGCCTTCTCTCTGCTTTTAGGCCACAAGGAGAGACGATGAAGTATGTGCTGCTTAAGTTATTTTCAGAGCTGTTAGGATTTAATCAGTTCACCGTTTTTAGCCAGAGGAAGCTTGGATTTCTTTTACTACATTGGAACAAATGTTTCAAAGGAAAGCACATTTCTCAACTGACTCACAGGACTCAGAGTGCTTACTAATTCCTTCCCTGCCGGTTCCCCTCACTGGCCTTTGGAACCTCTCATCCTCTGAGTAACTAGCTCTCTTGTGCCGAGCTAGTGCTGGAAAACATTTTGTTCTGCCTTGATGTAACTGTGTGCACTTCTGGCCATTGCAACCTCTGGGGAGGGCGAGCCTCGCCCTGCGCTTCCAGGGGCGATCTCTTTCAGAAGCACATCGTCAGGCTTTCCCTTCAAGGCACCCCCGGCTGACTTCCACCTCCAACCTTTGGGTTAGCAGTCCTTAGGGGTGCAAAGGCTGCCCGGGGGGTCAAGTGCATACTCACTGAGCTGCTAACCGCCAGTTCCGCAGTTCAAAACCACCAGCCACTCTGCGGGAGAAAGGTGCAGTTTTCTACTCCCAGAAACAAGCAGAGGCAGCTTGACTCTGTCCTGTAGGTTTGCTGCGAGTCAGAATGGACTTGGCCTTTACAAATACAGAATAGCAATAAGTTATAGATGCCTAATGTTGAGCGAAAGCTCTCTGGCGGCACCATGGTTAAAGCACTTGGATGTTAACACAAAGGTCAGTGGTTCGAACCCATCCATAGAGCTCATAGGCTCAGAACTGTTTGTTGAGTGGCTGGTGTTGTTGGGGGGAGTGCAGATGGTTAACATGCTCAGAGGCTTGTAGGACAGACAGGAAGCAGGCGGTTCAAGGTGGCAGCGGATACCTGTGCCATCATCTGGCCAATGGGGAAGGAGCAGATCCCCCCCACCCTTGCTTAGCTCCATCACCGTTCTTGGGATGAAGAAAGCGGGGACGTTGTAGTGAAGGCAACTTCCTTGAACTTCGTTCCCACGACGCGGTCCTGTCATCATCAAAGTATTCTTTAAAGTTTCCTTCCCTCCTTTCAGAAGGGTTTTCAGTCATCTGCCCCTAGGTGCGATGATCTTCTCCGTTTTGCTCTGCTGAAACCAGGCATGTGCCAAAAGGCATCGTTTAAAATAAGACTTCCTGAAGTTTGTTCAGATATTGTCATCCTGTAAACGGAAGTTATATATAATGGATTACTGTTTTGATAACATAATTTTGGAGGACGATCAGCTGGCCAGCCTTCCAAACCCCAAACCCGGTACCATGGATTTGGTTCTCCCTTCAGAGAACCATAGGGCAGAGCAGACCCTCCCTACGGCTTCGGAGTCTGTGAACGCTATGGAAGAAGGTTGCCACCTCTTCCTCCGATGGAGGGGCTGATGGGCTTGAACCACTGACCTTTGTATTAGCAGCCAAATGCTTTAACCATGGTGCCACCAGACATCTGTTATTCAACATTAGGCATCTATAATTTATTGCTATTATACATTTGTAAAGCTTTTTAAAAAATGGAATCTCACAGTCAAACACTTGCTTCTTTCAGGGCAGCATATTGGCCCCACCCCCATTTCGAGAGGCCTTCTCTTTCCCAGGCTCTTTGTCCTCTGTCCCACTGTTGGACTTTGTGGTCCATGAATAGAAGGAGAAGCCCCGTGGGGAGGGTCTGTGTGAGCCCACAACTGGGATTTTTGTGTAGGGTCAGGATGGGAGGCACACTTTTAACGGACACAATGACTGTTCACTTGATCAATCATCCACCCCATCTGAAAATCAAAACAGGGCCACTTGGTCTTCCCAGTCACCAAAGAGACTTGAGAGTTCTCTGGCCGCTCACCTCAGCTATACTATAGAAATTAAAGAAGGCTGAATTGCATGGTATCTGAACTGTTTGCCAATAAAACCGTTAAAAAACAAATTAAAAAGAAATCAAAGACGGTTGGGCTCTTTCATCAATTAGTGCTTAGTAGGAGCATGGGAAAGGAGAGTAGAAATGGACCCCCGGTTCCAGAGGAACTGCAAAAATGTCAGTCTCGGCCCTCTTCTCTTTCAGCCCTCTCTTCCTTTCACTCTCTGAAGAGAGGGCTTTTGAAGGTGAAAAGTATCAGGTTTTAGAGCACATGTTGTTTTGGTTTTGCATATGTTTTAACCTTCTCTACCTTTCATAGCCTCCGGTGATTGTATTTTACATGAATTGCCATAAATATCAATCAGTTACCAAATGATAGACTCTGCATAAAGCAAGTTAACCCACTCAATCCTCAGAACACTTAATCCTGGGAGATTACTATTATTAGCCTTAGTTTTGAGATGAAGGTAGTAGGAAGAGAAATTGTCATGAATCTTATACAAGGTTGCACAGGTAGTAAGAGACCAAATGAAGCTTCAAACTCAGGCTGTCCAACCCCAGAACTGGGACACGTGTCCATTATGTAGACTGCTGCTTCGCTCCTGTTTTTACACCTAATAAAGGTACCAAGTAATTACAGTGGGGGATAAGCTATCCAACTCAAGCTTCGCTCTGGCAAAATGTTCCACTGGTGTGTCCCTTGCTATTGAACAGTAATAAGGGATGCTGAATAGCCCTAAGTCTAATTTTTTCCCCCTTCGCTGAAAGTTGTTTGAGGAATATTCATCCTGAAATAACATTCCTTGAGTCCTGCTTTGCTTCCAGGTGGAGAAAGGCCAACTTTATGGTTGGGCCTCAGACTCAGAACACCGTGACATTCTTAGGATATTCCAGTTCGGGTGTCTTTGCCAGTTTCCATTGTAGTGCTGCCCAGCTCCAAAGTCACTCTTCATTGCCTGCTGCATGAGAATGCAGCTGGGCTGTCTGAACATTTTCCTCTGCCACAAAAACACAATGCAAAGCTTTGTCAGTAGAGTGTACTGGAGGTACCCTACAGGGCGAGGCGTTTCCCTTCTAGGGCCCTGTGGGTCCTGGGGGAGGCACCTGAAGGGTGGGAGACTTCTCTGGTGACCAGCTCAAGTAATGCATGTGATTCTCCAGCACTGGCCTCCCACCGGACAGGGTAGTCAGCTGCAGCCAGCAGACAGGAACGTCCCTTGGCACTCCTCATGAGCAGTTTTGTGTTGGAATGCCAGGGAGACATCTCTCCTTTAACAGCATTTCCTGGCAGAGTGAATCTCCAGAAATTCCTGTGCTCATGGCACCACAGGGACTTACGTCTCTGCCATTCAGTAGCTCATAGTTACACCCTCCTGAGAGGTCTGGTTCTCAGCCTAGACTCTTCCCGGGTGCTCTATTTCAGCCCTAGGGACACTGGCTACTCGTCAAACCTGGTCATGTTCAATTATTTGGAAGTTCTCCATACCTCTTGCTAGCCCTGGCCTCACGATGCCAATCCTCTGCTATGATTAATCATGTGTCTCCGTGTTTGAAGAACTAGATCATTCCTGTCTCCTGATCGGAGTGTGACTGATCTGGTGCCTCTGCGGTACACTGGAGAAGTTCTGGTCACACAGGGGATACACGTCAGGCTGCATGGTCAGCACTTCGAAACGACCCCCTGCCCCACCGCCTCTCACAGAATGACAGACCGTGAACTCCTGTAAACAGTGACCGTCTCAGAGGAAACTCACAGGATCAGTCCCACCTGCTCTGCAGGGTCTCACCGAGTCCACATCGACGCGCTGGCCCTGAGCTTTGTTTTTGCGTTGGCTTATTCGTTGGTTTGTTGGTTGGTGTGGGTCGTGTGGTGGTTACAAGTTGGGCTGGCTGTAGAAACCACCAGCCTCTCCAGAGGAGAAAGATGGGACATTCCTCTCCCGTAAACAGTTACAGTCTCAGAAATGGACAGGGGCCATTCAGCCCTGCCCACCGGGTCCCTCTGAGGTGGCATGACTCGTTGGCAGTGGGAGCGAGATTGCACCATTTGAACATTGGCCCTCTTCAGCCATATAGTTCAGATTATGAAACAGGTCTGTTGGATCCGGATTCTTCTGGCTGTCCGGAGCATTCTGATTCAAATTCGCTGAAATAAGCAAGTGATCCATTGGTTCAAATGGATCAACACCAAACCTCAGAGAGGGCTGGGATCCTGGGCTCGGGGCATCGAGCGCCGTCAGAGCTCGGCTGGACTTACTCTTGCTCCACACACTGTAGTGGCTTCTGTGGCCTCCTGCCTGTGGCCTCCCCGACTGAGGCCAGCGTGTAGCTAGACCTTTAGGAACATTTTTGCTTATGCTTCTTAACTGTCTTTGGGAGCAGAACCCCAATCGTTGTTACAAGGGGGCAGGGGAATGTGAGTTTTCCTCTTTAATCTCTGCTTAAGAAAATCTTGCCCCAAACCTCTTGACTTGGCTTGGGCCATGCGTGCCCTTTCATGACCCAATCACTATGGTCACACAATAGGATGCGACTGGTGTGTTCTGGGCCACGTGCTCTGCCCTGTGGTTAGGAGAATGGAGATCGGCAACACTCAAGAGATTCACTTGTTTAAAGTTTTCAAAAGTTCAGCTTTAAGAAAAGGGAAGAAGCGTTATTCTGGGCAGACATGATCATAATTTAAGATGCAGGCTTCAGTGTCATGAACTGAAAAAAGATGTGTCCCTGATTTTAAAGAGCAAGACATATATAGATATATATACACACACATATCTGTAAATAGATACACCTATCTGTATATGTATGTGCACATGCGTATATGTACACATACACATATACTGTACCTGGTTTATGGTCTAAAGATGATAGTAGAGCCTCCTTCTTCAGCTAGTTGACCATGGTCAGAGTTGCCTGCACATGCCCCCGTGTGACTGAGTATGTCGTTCGTCTATCAAAGACAGTCCTTCCCATATTCTTTTCCAGCAGCATACTGGCCTCATACTCAGTAAAGGAGCTCAGCCTTATCCCTGAGGCCAAAGTGTTTTGCAGTAATTCCGTTTCCTGCTGTGGATTATCCAGGAAGGGGCCACACATCAGTGAGATTCAGCTGGTTCACACAGGTTCAGTTGAACTGACATTTGATTTTCTGCTGAGTTTAGTGAGCCGGTTGTTAAACTGGCACTTGTAAACAGGGTTCTCGCTAAGGCAGCGGGGCAAGCGCCAGTGTGGAAGTCACCAATTTCTATATCTCACTCTTTTTAAATGTTGACCAGAGCAACAGCATTTTCGAAGGCCCGTAGCAATGCTCATTCTATCCATAGGTATAAAAAACTATGCTTGTTATATGTATGCATTTCATAAAACTAGTTATACTCTTGGTGAAATACTACATTTTTGTTCCCTTGCATTCATGTCTTCAGAAAACAAATATATAACTTGTGGTGCCAACATGGCCAAAGAAGATAGGTAGGTCTGGTGTGACAACATGGCTAATGAACACACATAAGATCAATTGAAGGGCAGAGATAGAAATGGCTTGGCCTTGCCCTCTTGCTTTTGGATCTTTTGACCAGCCTTGTACGTCCTGTGCCTCCATCGCCAAGCAACACTATCCATGGGACACCTAATCCGTGGACTGTGTTGCTGTGAGTTGAGGTTCCTTTAAGCCCTGCTTTGCCATGCTCCTGGAATATACATCTCTTGAGCTGGGGGCTGTTGGACTCTGTCATCTGGCTGACTGTTGGTGACCAGCTCTGCCATTCCCTGCCTATGGCCAGATAGCCTGAATTGCTCTACAGAGGACTATTTGACTGCCCTCAAGGCTCCAAGGACTGCCAGTCTTCTAGCTGTCTCATGCAAGTGAGTTGCACCAAGCCATTGTACTGCTTTATAGATTAGTTAACTGTTTATTCCTTAGGCTATATATCCTTCTATCTATATAAATATATAAAGAGAATTACTAGCGTCCTGGTTTTCTTTCTCTTGAGAACCCTGTCTAACACAAAACTTAAGGAGAAAAGGGGCCAGAGAACCAGAGGACAACGCACTGTCATTCATTCCAGCTTTGTGCTATGCCCCACATTTCACAAGATAAATGAAGTGTGTCATTCCTGCGGGTGTTCAAAGAGCTGAAAATATTGCCAGAAAAATTGATGCAAGTACAGAAGACAGAGGTGGAAAGGGATCTTTCAAAGATGAACATGACATGTTCATAGAAGAGAAATCCCCTGTTTCTAATGTATTAAACAGCGGGACTGTTGTCTAATGGGCCCGGCTGTACAGGAATGGGACATACTGCTACAGTGATGATCAAGGATGAACCACACCGCTGAGAATGCTCAGATAAAAACAAAGAATATTGCAAGTGAGGACGTCATGCAAGAAGCAATAGGGAAGTATCTTGACAGTTTTATTATTTTTGTCAGGTATTATTTAATAGTCTTTCATTAATGTTTTAGAACTCTGATAATCTAGTTTTGTGTGTTTCTTTTAGTTTTCTTCTTTAAGTGTTAATCAGATGAAATAATAAGCTGTCATTGGGTATACCTTTTTTTTAACTTAAAGTAGTCACAAGGGCAGCAAATCAGTTTCTAAATTATTTGACTCCAACCACACGATACATGGCACAGTTCTGGCAGATAAGTCTCACGGAAGAGTTTCCTGATATGAGTCGTGTCTTCTGGGGAAGGTCTCCTACCAGATGGGAAGAGGAAATGGCCTTGTAAGCTACCTATACCTTGTTGGGAGAGAGAAGAAGAGATGTGGCCACTGTGTTGGAAGCATGATGAGACAAACAAGGGGACAAGAAACCAAAATAATAAGAGCACAGGAAAATCCAGAGTTCCTCACTGACCCTATTGAGCTTCCTGGTACGTTCTGTCCCTTTTTAAGCCACTTGTAGTGAAAAGTGAGTTTTCAACAGATTGACACTAAGAAATAGCATATTCACTTGGAAAAGCAGACCCTTGGTCTTAAGAGAAAATAGGCATGATACTATTAAGGGGTAATAGAATTCCTCTAACCTCAGAATCCTTATATGTAATGGAGTCAACCACTCCACATAATCTGACACCTACACACATGTAGATATAACAGGTGTGCATCTCTTTATACAGGGAGACAGCATTGAAGAGGCAGGGCACGGAAAGACTGCCTTTTCAAAGCCATGTCATTTGCCAGGGAGACACAGATGATTGAAATCGATGATAACGTTCACAGCCCATGATGACAGGGCTCATTTGGCATGTCATCTGCTGGGCTTTTCCAAAACTGTAATCGACAGGTAATTCTAACTGTGAGGAATGCCTTGCATGCAGCCATTTGGTTTCTCGCTATAGAAATGCTATCTTCCTTTTATAGTTTTTCTATACATTACATTTAGCACTTACATATTTCTGATTCTTTAGTGTGTATATTCTCCATGTTTCTTCTTGTTATAAAGATGATCAATTCTTCATGAGGAAGGTGGGAGCGAGGAGGGAGGGGAAAAATGAGGAGCTGATACCAAGGGCTCGAGGAGAAAGCAAATGTTTTGAGAATGATGATGATAGCAAATGTACACATGTGCTTGACACAATGGATGGATGGATGGATTGTGATAAGAGTTGTACGAGACCCCAATTATAGAAAAAGAAGAATAAAGGGGGAAAGCATTAAAAAAAGAAAATGATATGGCAACATATGTACAAATGTGATTAATACAATAGATGGATGTATGGATTGTGATAAGAGTTGTAAGAGTCCCCAATAAAATGATTTTAAAAAATCATTTCCTGAGAGGCTATGTAGAACAGAAAGCATGTGCTTTTTTTTGTCTCAGTATTTTGGCTTTAACTCTTGGTTCTGTCACTTACTGTCTTTGTAGCGGTCTCAGGCTGGATTCTCTATAGAAGTGAACCAGAGGATAGAGAGATGGAGAGTGAGAGAAAGAGAAAGAGAGAGAGAGAGAGAGAGAGAGAGAGAGAGAGAGAGAGATTTTATTATTAAAAGATCATTTTATTGGGGACTCTTAAAACTCTTAAAACAATCCATACGTCAGTTCTATCAGGCATATTTGTACATACGTTGCCATCATTCTTTTCTAATCATTTGCTTTCTATGGAGTCCTTGATATGAGTTCCTTTTTTTGCCCTCCCACCCCTACCCTGTGACCCCTTGATGAATTATAAATTATGACTATTTTTATGTCTTACACTAACACTAATCACTGTCTCCCTTCCCCCATGGTTTCTGCTGTTTGTCCCCCTAGAGGGTATGTGTGTGATTATGTGTCAATCATTGCAATCAGGGGGAGAGAGAAAGAGTATAAGGAAATGGCTCACATGGCTGTGGACGCTAATGGTCCCAAGTTCATGGGTGAGGTATCCACTGGGAGACTTCTCCTGATCCACAAGTTTACAGAAAAACCCCAAATCAACAAATCAAGCAGACGGCTCTACTGGCTCCTGAAGCTACAGGAACAGGTGAATCCCAAAATCTGTAGGGCGGGCGGCCAGCTGCTGGCTCACGTGGCAGGAAGTGGAGATGAGTGGATGAAGCAGCCCCGTGAGAGGATGTGCTCTGGCAGGGCATCCAGAACCTCATTCATTGGCTGCAGACCACTCTTCCAAGGAAACGCCCTTTCCTACTGACTTACTGCTCACATTGGATCACAAAACAGATGATCATTACATTACACCTGGCAATGCCCCGAGAATCAACCACGATGACGCATACGCTTCGCCATCACAGCAATTTTTGGCAACATACTTAATTTCTGAAGCTCAGTTCCTCTCCTATTAAATGTAGATCATGATATGTCCTTTCACTCCAGCACCACTCTTTTTAAAAATCATTTCATTGAGGGCTCTTACAGATCTGATAACAATCCATCACTCAATTTTATTAAGCACACCTGTACGTATATTGCCATCATCATATCACTCCTTTTTATAAGCATTGTTTGCTTATAAGTTATCACATTTTTAACTACACGACTGTGTTAGTCTGGGGAGGCTAGAGAAATAAATCCAGGGGAACTCGCATATGTATAACTTGCAATTGCTCTGGTGCATATATATATATATATATATATATACACATATATATATGCACCAGAGCAATTGAACATGAAGAAAACATCCCAACCCAGTCCAGACCAAGTCCATAAGATATTAGCCTATATGTTCAATACCAGTCTGTAATTTTCTCTTCAGACTCATTGAACACAGGAAATTATGTCAAAGGCCAGAAGATCATAGGTCGGTGAGTGGAAAGTCTTGTGGATCCAGTGGCAGTGGAAGCATCTTAGGAGTGGCATAGGTGTCGATGTGGCTCTTCCAGCTCCAGAACTCTGGTTCCAGCAGGCGTCTCTATATGGCTTGTCAGCAGGAAGACGAGCAGAGGGGCTCCACCGTCCAAGTTGGTATATAGGAGTTCCCAGAGACCTCAGGACAAGGCCAGGCCCACGCAGAGGCCTCATTAGCTATGATCTGGTTGACAAGCTAGACTGTGCCCTTTGCAAATTGACAGATTATGTAACTGCCGTACTGACCTTAAATTATATAAGAACTTTAATAGGAACAAAATATTATTTCTTAATGGTCAATGCTCTCTTCTTAGGAAAAGGCATTCATCCCACATTTCTTTTTCATGAATACACAGAACAGGAGAGAGGTCCTCCAACCCTTTCGTTCACCAGTACAGGGTCCAGGGAAGTGAAATTACTTGTTACGGTTCTTCTGATAGATACTATAATACATCCTTGAATAGTAGCAACCAGATGTGTAAGGGGCATAAGGAGCTTCAAAAAGTTCATGGAAAAATGGAATATAAAAATAACGGAATGGGACTGAGCCCTGGTGGCATATGTAGTTGAGTGCAGAATTGCGGCCCACGGACTTGGCAGTTCAAATCCAGCGGCGGCTCTCAGGAGCAGGGCTGGGTACCTCCCATGATCACCAGAGGGCACTGATGCCCCCCCCCCCCAAAATAATGGAATGTATCCACAATTTGTATTCAACTTTCTCATCGATCCTGGGATTGTCTGCAAATCTGATTCTAAGTCAGCACTGACATGAAAAATGTGAACAGTATTATATTCAAAAGAACACTGAAAGTAGCAGAGACTGCCAACATAACAGAAATCTGCCTTGGAAGAAGTACAACCCGCAGTATCCTTGGAAGGGAGGGTGTCGAAGAGACTTTGTCTCAGATCCTTTGATGATTTGTAAATTATTAAGGGTTCATGGGGGGGGTGGAGAAAGAGGGGGGTATGGGGGTGCTGACACCGGGGGCCCAGGTGGGAGGAGGATGTTTCGGAATGATGACAGCAACAAGTGTGCAGGTGTGGACTGCAGACAAGTGACGCAGGAATTCAGCATGATAAGAGTTGGATGAGCCCCCAATAAAATGATTTTTTTAAATCAGTAAGCCTATAGGAAATTTGAACCAGACAATTATCAGCATCATGTGCTAAGAGTAACCTACCTCTGGATCAATAAGGGGAAGTTGAAAAACTAGTAGTCCTAGTAGGGTCCCAGTTCATTTATGCCCGGGTTCATCCCAAACCAAACCTGCTGGAACATGCCTCAGGGATCTGTGGATGGCGGCAGAAACGTTATCCCAACAAAGCATTTGTTATAGGCTCGCTGAGATCCAGAAAAAGAAAAAACTCAATCGAAACAGTGGCTTCGGAGGGGACCAGCTGGGGGAGGTCACACCAGCTGATGAGCCCAGCAGGTTCAGGTGACTGCTTCCTGAAAAAGGGTTTCTCAAAGGACAGGAGATGACCCTGGGGGCCGGTTAGTCCGAAGTCTGAGAGCGCTGCAGGTTGGGCTGAGGAATTCTTTCTTTCCATTTATCACGAGACTCATTCTTCAAGGGCAGTCCCAGGAGAAAGTCACTGGGAGACTTCCATGGATCTTGCCTCTGCAGACTGCTCTCTGTCTGAACTCCAGAACTCGAGGACTATTTTAAAGGAACATGATTTGAGTTCTTCGAGGACGCCCCAAGTGCCCTTTTGATGTGGCACAAAGCAAAAACTGCAAAGTTCTTCCTGGAAAGAGTGAAGCATGATGGGAACTCCGCTCCAGCAGTGTAGAATCCTAGATGGATAATGGGTTGAGAAACAAGAGCTTCACATTTCAATATTTTGTTTAAGAAATGATTCTCGGGCTGAGCCCCGGCGTAGTGGTTGTGTGCGGGACTGCGGTGCACTGGGTTGGCGGTTCAAATCCAGCAGCAGCTCTCCAGGAGCAAGGCTGGGCCTCCCACTCCTACCAGAGGGCAGTGATGCCCTCCCCCCCCAAAAAAAAGAAATAATTCTCTGGGTTTTCTAAGAATACTTTTGCCTTAATCTCATATTCTCATTCTTGCCTAGTACACACGTGATCATTCTCACATGAATGCTATTCAAAAGAAGCTTCAAAAAATTCAGGGGAAAATGCTAATATCTTTCAATTCCATTTTCCCATAAACGCTTTGAAAGCCCCCTCATTAGGTCATAAAAGAGGATAAATATAGAAGTGATACAACTTTAGCATGAAATAAAAATTTAGACATTATTTAAAGGATGGTAAAGAAAACAGTAAATAAACCCCTCATGAATTGTATAATCTGAAAAACACACTTTTAAATAATTAACCCTTCAAAGAAATACATTTATTTTCTTGATTTGAGTTCCACAAGTAACAGATTGGATATTACTATGAGTATGGTGCTCCATTCTTTTTTTTTTGGTGGGGGGGCATCACTGCTCTCCGGTGGTGAGACTAGGAGGCCCAGCCCCACAGCTGGAATTGAACCTCCATCCCAGTGGGCCGCAGTCCCGCGCACAACCACTACGCCACCGGGGCTCAGCCCGCTCCATTCTTTTTAAAAGCATTATTTATATAACAAAAACAAAAATGTCAACAATTACTTAAAGCAAAGGTGAGAAGATGAGGGCATGGGGAAATGAGATTCCTGGAAATGAAACAACCAGAAAGGAATTGATTAACCTGGTGACATGTTGGGAAAGTCTGACAAATGTCAGTGAATAAGTTGTGCACACATTGTCACATGGGAACTTAATTCGCTGTGAACACTTTTACTAAAAACACAATGCAATATATTTATGAGAGATTTTGTGAGTTCCATTCAAGATGTTACAAAAACAAAAAATGGTGGGAACTCAAATTCATGAAATAAGAAGAAAGACACAATGTTCTTGTGAGTTGCCATCCTGGTGCCCCTGTCCAAGAGAAGGAAACCTTTCCTGGTCCCATTCCTCCTTCACAATCACTGCCTTGTGGGATTTCAATCAGACAATGGTTTCTCCTGATTCACTGAGTTTTCCTGGGCTTACATTTGGAAGAAAATTGTCAGGCCTTTCTCCCTAGTCTGTCATTTTCTGAAGGCTCCGCCAAAGTTTGTTTACCCTGGATGACCCGACTAGTATTTGAAACACTGATAGCATGACAGCAACACACCAGCCCCCACAGTCTGACTTCTGACCCACGGGTGATGGGAAGAGAAAGAGGCGACCTTTTCTTCTGTAAGACTCATAAGATTGACACATTTTTCAGTGACCAATCAAAAATACACAGAACTCAAGAGTAATCATATTAGGAAGGAAAGGGATTCATAGTTACAGATACTGCAGGGAAACCTGAACCACAGCACCTTTTTAGCAGAGTTCAGTGAAATGGCCCATAGTCAACCGGTTGACCTTTCAGAGCTGCAATTTCACTTCTCTGTGGACAACCAAGGAGAAGGAGGAGGCTTTTTACTCAACTCAAAGAGTTACAGCCGAGGAAACCCCCAAGGCAGTGCCATCCTGTCCAAAGAGGGTCGCTGTGGGTCAGAATGGCCTGGGGGAGGGAGAGGGGGTCAAGAAAACAACCATGAACCCAAACATTTGAATACATACATAAAATAATGACTTTCTAGATAAATATTCATAATTTATAAACAGATGTTTTCATATATATTTATAGCTATCAAACAAATTAAATTATTTCAAAATATTCCTTCTTGAAACAGATTAATACCCAATGTATAGCCTAGTGTTAGCAAAACTTCAAAAAACAGCAGATAATCCTGTGAGCAGGAGAATTAGGTGGTGCCCAGTTGGCACAAATGAACGTTCTGATCAGGGAGACAAAAGATGGATCCTGACCGAAAGGGAGAAAAAGGTGGAGTAAAACTTCAAATTCGTAATTCACACTCCCTCAACCCTTCAAAGGGGAAGGAGTACCATGACTACGGTCCTGCATTGCTCTTCGAATTTTTAGTTAAAATTATCCCTTGCAGAAAAAACAAAGTCCACATGGAAGAAGCACACCAGCGTGTGTGATCACTAGGTGTCAAAGGATCAGGTATCAGGCATCAAAAAACAAAAAATCCTATCATTGTGTGCTCACCATCCCAATATGTCACTGAAGACAAATGTGTGCATAAGCAAATGTTGTGAAGATAGATGATGGTGCCCGGCTTGAAGGTAAATAAGCAACCATCTAACTCAGAAGCAACAAAACCCATATGGAAGAAGCATACCAGCTTATGTGATCACAAGATGTCAATTGGATCAGGTATCAGGCATCAAAGAATAAAGCATCACATCATTGTGAATGAGGGTGTGTGCAGATTGGGGACCCAAAGTCCATCTGTAGGCAATAGGACACCCCCTTACAGAAGGGACTCAGGGAGGAGATGAACCAGTCAGGGTGTAGTGTAGCAATGATGAAACACACAACTTTCCTCTAGTTCTTATATGCTTCCTTCCCCACCCCCTCCTACTATCATGATTCCAGTTCTACCTTACAAATCTGGCTATGTACACTGATACAGTTAGAAACACAAGGACTCCAAGACAGATGTACCCTTCAGGACCAGTGATGAGAGTGGTGATTTTGGGAGGGTGGAGGGAAGGCGGGGTAGACAGGGGGAACCAATTACAAGGATCTACATATAACCTCCTTCCTGGGGTCTGGACAACAGGGTGAAGGGAGACATTGGACAGTGTAAGATATGACCAAATAATAATAATTTATAAGTTATCAAGTGTTCGTGAGAAAGGTGGGTCAGGGAGGAAGGGGAAAACGAGGAGCTGATACCAGGGGCTCAAGTAGAAAGGAAAAGTTTTGAGAATGATGATAACACATGTGCTGGACACACAATGGATGTAAGGATAGATTGTGATGAGTTGTACGAGTCCCCAATAAAATGATTTTTAAAAAGAAAGAAAGAAAATGTTGGCTCATTGTGAAAACTGTAATTAATGACACTGAAAAATGGATGCAGAAATGATCGATGGAAACATTCATTGGCTATGCAAATTTACACCCAGAACACAATAAAATACTATTTAAAATTGAAAGTAATAGCACTTCACATAGCAAATCTTCTCAATATATTTGTTAGTAATAAATGTAGTTAGCAAAAAATATATATTCCTGGAAATCACTTTTAAACGAAATAAGAGTGTCTCACCCACCTGTATTGCATTCTCGGGGGGGGGGGGGGGAGGAAGAATTGTATAAAACAAAAAACGTTGACAGCTATTTTAAAGCATAGATGAAAAGGTTGGAAGGCAGGGAGTTTAAGTAATGAAAGCAAAATAAGTTGAACAGAAATAACAAGAAAGTTGATACCGTGGGAAGAATGTAACCAATGTTGCTGATGATTATGTTTAGAAAATGAAATGGGAGCAAGCATTTCTGTGTACATGCTTCCCCACAATAAATTAAACTGTCAAGGTTTATAAAAGCAAACAGATGACACTTGGGTGAGTGTGTGTGAGGATGAGACACGTCCTGAAATGATCGTGACCACCATGTTCATAATACTCCAAATCATTCGTGAGCACATCGGGGAATGGATACATAAATTGTGGGAGGTTCATCCTGTAGTCAAAACAAATAAACCAGAGTCACTTGTTTCAGCATAAATTAATCTTAAAATATCCATCTTCAGCAAGGAAAGCAACAGTTGTAAAAGAGAGTGTATAACTTGACTCTTGAAGCTACAAACTTTGTGGTGATTTGTTATGTCAGCCCTAGGAAATTAATGCAACAGTCTCAAAAATTAATCTAGGTCATGTTTGGGATGTGTAGAGGTCTTGTTCTCCACAGTCCCTCTGAAGATAGATTTGTGTTGTGTAGTGAAAGGTAGGTGAAGTCCCTGGGTAACATCAATAGGGAGCACTTAAAGCTACGAAATAAAGATGGAGAAGTGATGTCGTTAATTGTCATTGTGTTGGTGCTGCCATTGTGCTTCATGAACTACTAACTAAAAGATTGACTCTGCAAGGTCCCCAGAGCCATCTTAGAAAAAAGATCTGATGGTCTGCTTCTGCAAAACCTAGGAGGGGCTCTTCTACTAGGTAGCCATAAGAATGGAAGCTGAATGGCAACTGCTTTTCATTTGTTTGTTGTTTGATAGGTATAGGTAAAGGGTATAGGGGAAGGTGAAAGAATGGGTGAAAGTGAAGGCTGACGGTATCAGTGGCCATCAAGCCTACAGTAAACATACCTTCATAATCTAGCTGCTTTTAATCCTGAATATATAGACTCGGAATAGAGAGTCAGTCAATCCTCCACTCCATTTTCTTCTTTGCCTAACTTTGACAGCTTACCAAAAAGTTGTTTATAGTCTTTGATTCTGGTGTTCTCTGTAGCATATTTGAAAGTCCTATAAAGCCCAGAATCAGTATTTTAAAGAATGATTACAAAGTCTTTGTATTATATCTTTATTATTTAAACTATGTTAATCCTGGTAGACTAGAGAAACAAATTCAGGAAGACTCATATATGTATAAGAAAGAGTTTAATATACAAGAGCAGTTGAACATTGAGAAAATATCCCAGCCCAGGTCAGATCAAGTCCATAAGTCCGATAATAGCCCCTATGTCTGATGCCAATCTATAAAATCCTATTCAGACTCATGAAGCACATGCAATGACACTGAATGCAGAAAGATCACAGGCCAGTGGGTGGGAAATCTTGTGGATCCAGTGGCATTGCAAGCATATTAGCACTGGCAGGGGTCTGGCTACATCAGAAGCTCTCCATCTGTCTTCTCCACAGGGATGTCTCCCAGGGAGTGAGCCAAGAGAGTGTCTCCCGCCTCCAAGGGGGAAAAACAGGAGTTCCCAGAATCCTTAGGAGAAGGCTATGCCCACACAGAGGCCTCCTTGGCTATATCCTGATTGTCAGTCTAGACTCCACCCCTATACTCTTAATCTCAAATTGACACCAGATTATGTAACTGCCACAAAACAAAGCAATGAAGTTATTAAATGTGTTTTGTTGCAGTCCAATGAATAAAAGGGGGTGAATGGTTGACTTAAGGAAATATGAGAGGGCTTCAAAAAGTTCAGTGGAACAATGGAATTAAAAAATTATTTCCCACAAACTTCTTGATGCCTCCTCATATGCTAGGTTTTTAAAATAATAATCACCTTCTACTAGTCTCTTTACAATCAGTCTTTATTGCTATTCAATTTCTTGGGAGATATATTTGGCCTACAATGTGAGGTCTATAAATAGAGGTGGCATCTTATTACTATGAGTGGAACTTATGGAAGGTAAGAAGACCAGCAAGCTCTTTTTCACAGTAGAACTTAGAACTGCAGTCACAAAACTTGTAGGTAGCATCTATATATGCATCTGTCCATGCATCCATCCAACTACTTCCTACCTCTCTCTCTCTCTCTCTCTCTCTCTCTCTCTGCCATCTAAACACCCTCATACCCCCACACACATCAGTCAACATTCTCTGCAGTTCACCTCGCCTGGGAGCCAAGGCAGTGTAGAAGACCTGGTGAGGTAGCCCTTTTAAAACTTTGGTCAAAAGAATAACAAACCCAGGAGCAGATTTTCATCAGGAAAGGAAGGGGTCCTTTGCAAGGCCTGCCTTTGTTTTGTCACTGTGCAATCCGTTGGCACCTTTTCTCCTAAGGAAAGAGCTTCCTGTGGCACAAGAACAGAGGCACCACTCAGTTCTCCTGAGAATTGAAGGTCAAGGCCCTGAGCACTCAGCTGCTCGCTGACAGGCTGGAACCCACCAACAAGCTCCTTAAGAGAAACACCTACATATGTGCTCCCAACAAGACTGCTGCTTAAAAACAAACAAACAACAAACAAACAAAATCTCGTGGGACACTTCTCTGACAAATGAGGTTTCTTCAAGTCAAAATCAACTTGACTGCATCTAGCAACCGTCATCAAGGAGGCCTGGTGGGGTTGTAGTTACGTGGGCTGCTATCCGCACCGTCTGCAGTTCAAACCCACTGTGAGTCAGAATTGACCCGACGGCAGTGAGTTTGGTTTATTTCATTTTTTTGGAATAATAGTAAGCGGGGCCAGTCAACATGATCCCGTTTTCTCACAGTTGTCGACGGCCCAGTTTCCACCGAGGATCTGTGGTACACCACGGGTCCCCAAACTGGATGCTCCACCAGAGTCTCCTCTCCCAGTGTGACACGGAATGCACGTGGGTGCATTCGAGCTGGAATTCTGAGCACGACGTTTGTGGGAGACTGTCAACTACAGTAAGAGCCCTAACTCCATTTTGAGTCTCCACAGCTCTTCAGCCTCCATGGAGGTCTTTCTGACCATGGACCAGCAATGCAGAAAACTCTGCCCTCTGGGAAAGTGAGCTTGCTGTAATCCCCCTGACCAGAACTGGGTCAAGGGAACCTTGCCCTCCAGAACTTGCCTAGGAATGCCCTCGATGGAATTGGCAGTATTAGGGTCACGTGGTTATGATTCATATCCCAACCAAGTTAGTCAATCAGCTCTGAACCAATCTGTTTTTCGAATCTGCAAAAGTGTACCTTTTCCATTCATGGTCCTTCTCCCACCTGGGAGTCCCACGTGTGACTGTGATGTGATGTGTGTGTCATGATTTTATGATGGTTTCCTATGTGTTCAATGTCCCATTTAAGTACCTCGTGACTGTGACTCGCACTAAGGAACGAATTGGATTTCCAGTTGTTTCTTTTTGAGGTTTGACAGCGCTGGTTCCTTTGTGCCAAGAAACCCAGAGAGTGGAGTTCCTCAAACTTTTTAAACAGGGGGCCAGTTCACGGTCCCTTGGACGTTGGAGGGCCGAACTATAGTTAAAAAACAGAACAAAAACTATGAATAAATTCACTGCAGGCCCCGGATGAGTCGGCTGCTAAGCAGGACAGCTGTGGCAGCAGCTGCAAAAACACCCACTAGATAAATGTTCTCGGCGGGCCACAGGTGGCCCCCAGGCTGTAGTTTGGGCCCCTGTGATCTTGGACAATTTAATGGGAAAGTCTCAATGGGGACACCCAAGAAATGAATGTGTGAGAGAGAACCTGGGTAAATTATTGGAAAAATTAAAGTTATAACACCATACTGTTCCTTAAGCCAGAGAAGTGTCGTGCCGGTCCTATAAATGCCCTTTCAGCTCAAGAATCTGCCAACTTCCCTCTGAGTTTCTCATTTAGATTCCCAAGTTGAGTGAATCTATTAGCTTGCAAGGTTCAGAGAGCCATTTCTGGTCCAGTGAGGGGGAAGGAGGTCAATTGGCAGGAGTAAGCAGGCCTTGATAGAAATACTTGGTTTCCTGAGAGCAAGACAGGATATTTTCATTACAAAGTTAAACCACTAGCTTAAGAAGCCATAGAGGTGGCTGGGTGTCACAAACAGTGAAGTACTTGATTAGCACCTGAAAGGCACCTTGGGAAGGCCCAGTGCTCTGCTTCGGAGAGGTCACACACAGCCAGAAAACTCCCATGGAACCTTTTGATTCTACGGTCTGGGAGTGGCTATGAGTCCGAAACTCCCCCAGGCAACTAATAACGACAGCAAATTACACGTATCTCCAGAGTTCAAAATGCTGTCTTCATGGATTCAAACAAGAATCCTCGACTAATATACTCATGCCATAGAGTATGATGCACAGTGGCCCCATGGGCAGAATAGAACTGCCCCTGTAGGTTTCCAAGTCTATGAATCTTTATGGGAGCAGCAAACTTCATCTTTCTCCCACAGATGGACCAGTGGGTTTGAACTGCTAACCTTGAGGTTAGCAGCCCAATTCATAACCCACTATACCACCAGGGCTTCTTGTCCAGTGATATGTTAAGTAAAAAGGCGGGTCATGTTGCTTCGACACATATGACTGGCGTTAGAAAGATGTAAGTTTAAACATGGGAGCCATCACTTATCAACTGCATTACCTAGAGAAAAGTGATCTCTCTGAGCCTAACATGTACATTTGTCAAGGGGTCATAATGATACCTCCTTCCTTAAAGAGTTGTGAATATGAAATAGGGCGACATCTATAAAATGCTCGGTGCAGTTCCTGGCACAGAGCCTCGTCCCAGGGAAAGGTCAGCGTTATTATTAACTCTACTCACAAAGGTAGCGTGTTCCTCCTAACATGCCCGGGGGCATTGTGCTAGGGCGTCTGTCATCGTTTAGTAAAATGTACCGCATTCGGGAGAACTTTTGTTTGTGTTGTGTTTCTGGTTCAATGACGAGCTCACAGAAACATGACCGGAAGAACCGTGATATTTTTCTGACTGCCTGACCATCCTAAGGTAGCAAGTGAATTAGAACACTTTCCATTGCAAAAGAAAGACATCCAATGGACTAAAGCAGAAAATCAAAACAAAAACGATTAACTCATGCAATTGGGAACACCCAGCAGGGGCACGGCTTCAGCAGTATTTGGATCTGGGTTCACAAAACATATGTCCGTGACCCTCTGCTCAGCTTTCTCTGTCGGCAGGATTATCTGCTAAGTCCTCGTGAAGCTGTAGCAGAGGTTCTAAGCAGGAACGCTGCGGGGGAGGGGGGGTAGCGCCATGCCCCTGACCACCACTGTTAGGTTTGAACCCGCGGTTACAGCCATCTTGTCAATGCATGTCGTCGAGGGGCGTCCACTTTTTGACTTCCCCTCTATTTTACCAAGCGGGATGCTCTTGTTCAGGGACTGGTCTCTCCTGGGAACACGTCCAACGAGTCTCGAACGTCGAGACTTATTGGCCCTTTCTAGGTGTACTTCTTCCGAGATGAAGGCATTTGTTCTTTTGGCAGGCCCTGGTACTTTCCATATTCATCACAAGCACCATAGTTCAAATGCCATGGTTCTTCTTCGGTTTCCCTTGTTCAATGCTCAACTCTCACCTGCACGTGAGGCGATTGAAAATCCCACGGCTTGGGCCAGCTGCAGCTTAGTCCTCAAAGACACCTTCTCACTGCTCTACATTTGAAAGCGATCTGGGCCAACAGCTTTACCCCATGCTTTGCCCAATGCCAGAGCTTGAGCTCTTGACTTTAATGTGTTAGAGACGATAGTTACTCAGAGCTTATCTTTTATTTATTTTAATGGATTGTATGTTAGTATACTTATATTTAAATCATTTCTATCTTTTAGTAGCAAAAACCAGAACTTCTTATGGGCCCAAATTGGATTGCATACGTATCCCTACACTACTCAGAAGGATAGGTGATGTGGTCTCCTAATTAGTCAGGTCAGGGTCATGGATTCTTCACTAGTGCCTGGAGGTGGGAAACGGAGGAGAGCTTCACCTGCTCCACCGTCCATTTTGACTCATGTTACCTGCTTGGATGTCAGTGCAGACCTGCCCCCTTCAGTTTTATTTGGTATAATCTTTATAGAGGTAGATTGCCTGCTCTCTCTCTCTCTCTCTCTCTCTCTCTCTCTCTCTCTCTGTGCTGTGTGAGTTCAAACCTCCCAAGTTGTAGGTTATTGTTTGTGCACAAACTGTTTGCACCATCCAAGGACCAAGCAGGATGTCCTTGTGCATCTCGGAGTCAATTCAGACGTACTGAGACTCGGCATGCCCAAATAGAGTTGCTCAGAAGGGTTTCCCAGTCTATGGTCTTTACAGGAGGGAATCACCAGGTTGAATTCTCCTGGAGTCGCCGGTGGGTTCAAACAGTCCATGTTTGGGGTGGTAGGTCCAGCATTTGACATTCGTCCTACCAGGGTGTCTTAGAAAGGCAGTACAAGTCACTGCCATGGAGCTGATTTCTATATAGGGCAGCCAGCCCTATCAGACAGGGGAAATTTGTCCATGTAGCAAAAAGCCTCATCTTTTTTCCCCCACACAGTGGCTGGAAGGTTCAGACTCCTGACCTTGAGGCTAGCAGCCCAAGGGTAGCCCAGTGATAGGGAGCCTCAAAGTATATAGTGCATTTTTACTAAAAGAGGCCGATGGATATGGTAGATAGACAAGACAAACAAATAAACAAACAAAAATCCCCAGAGGTCCCATACGGGAAGAACTACAGCTTGGGGAGGGAAGCTAACATCAAAAGAACCCAACTATTCTCTCTGTTTACAAAGTGAGCACCTATCTGCCCCACGGTGGCCACTTAAGTTTACTCGCTAATCCTCTTTCAAAGGACTTATGTCAGTCTGACTAGTAATGTTTTCTTGGGTGGCCCACTCGCTGACGATTCATTGATCAGCACCTGCAAGGAAATGATTTACATCAGAGTGATTCCCCTTTAGCTGGATGATTTGTGTGAGCGGGGCCAATACCCTCACCAGCTCATATTAGAACAAAGGACATTGCCATGTGTCACTTTACTTGTATGAAATATTTCTGGAGGTGGCTTGCCAACTTGAGGCAGAATTATAGCGCTAATGACTTGTTGGTGGCCATATGCACAGAGTATAATAATAGCAGGTTCTAGGCAAATGTTGTCTACTTACTTCTGGAAGTGCTTCGCCCATGAGAGGAGCAGATGCCCAAGGCTCTATTAAGAATTCTGTTTTCTTCGTAAATCTGTACAGTGACACGGAGTCCTCACATTCTACTGAGAGGGTTTTTTATAGAGAAAACATGGCCCTTGTTATCCTGCTTCTCTTGGTGTGTCCCGTCTCGGTTATATAGAGACTGACCCTTATTATTTCAGAATTCAGGACCAGATGCCTTTTTTCTTGGAAATTTGGCCTTTGGGGAAATTTGTGATGTCTTCTGCTCTTTTGATGCCTTCAAGATTTATGTGGGGAGAAAAAAAAAGCAAACAAGATTTTAATTCCCTTACTCTTCTTGCTACTTATAGTAAAATGCCTGTTCATACGCAGCCCAGTGTTTTGTGCATAATTCACTGTAGTAGTCAGGATAGGTGAGATTATATGGTTGTAACAAATGGTCCCCAATTTATAATCAAAAAAGCTTATTGCTCATTCTCTTGACACGCCCCACCATGTCCCACAGATTACTATCCAGCTTCTTTCTTTGAGCCCAGTATATTGGTGCCAGTGTCTGAGAGTGAAACCACAGTAACAGTGAACTTGTTTGGAGTTATCTATGAGAATATGTGAAATCCACACATATTAAATCAAGTAACTACACAGTTACATATTAGATCTAATAATAGAAAACCACTGATAGGGTCTAGAAACAATGGCAGTGCAATAGCATCAGCCTACCTTGCATCCAGATCCTAAATCTTAAATTCCAGTTTCTAAAACTGTCTGCCTTCCTCTAGTTTTGTAGTAACTTCCAAAACCCAAAAATGTTCATACTCCAATGATATTCTTTTTTTGTGTGTGTGTGTGGCATCACTGGCCTGGTGGGAGTTGGAAGCCCAGCCTTGCTCCTGGAGAGCTGCTGCTGGATTTGAACCATCAACCCTGTGGGCTTCAGTCCCACACACAACCACTAGGTCACCAGGGCTCAGCCCAATGATATTCTGTTACTTTTTTCCAAGATTGTTTTGTCTATTCTAGATGTCTCATTTCCATATACACTTTTGTATCAGCTCATCAAACTCTACAACAACAAAAGCCAGTTAACATTTCGATAGGAAGTTTTTGATGCTTTAGGTCCATTTTGGTAGTATCGGTAGCATTTTAAGATTCATGAATATGGCATATCTTTCCATTTATTTAGGTTAGTTTCTTTCAACCATATTTTTCTGATTTTCAAGTTTTTTATTCTTTGGGAAGCTGTTGCAAATGAAATCATTTTCTTAATTTCATCTTTATAATAATAATTTTTAATAATAAATACTTAGAGACCCTCAAGTCAGCAGCTAATTCGCTTTGCTGTGGTGATTTTCCTGTGCTGTGGTGCTGGATGCTGTGCCACTGGTATTTCAAATACCAGCAAGGTCATTCAGAGGACACAGGTTTCAGTAGGACTTCCAGACCAAGAAGAGACTAACATGAAGGAATAGACTCCCACTTCTGAGAGATTAGCCACTGAAAACTCTATCCATAACAGTGGATCAGATTTGTCAGATATAGTGCTAAGAGATGACACCCTCAGATTGGAAGGTACTCAAAACAGAGTCAAAGAATGGCCTTCTCAAAGTAGAGTAGATCATAATGATGTGAACGGAGAGAAGTTTGGGGACCTTCATTTGCTGATGGGGCACAACCCGAAATGAGAAGAAATAGCTGCAAATGTCCGTTAATAAACAAAGCACAGAATGTGCAAAGTGTAACTCTAAGAAAACGGGAAGTTGTCACAATGAACTGCAGCACACAAATATTGATATGCTAAGCATTCATGAGCTGAAATGAATTTGGTATTGGTTATTTAGCATCAGACAACTATGTGGTTTTCTGTACTGGGAATGGCAACTTTAAGGGAATTGGCATCACATTCATCATAAAAAATAACATCTCAGCATCTATTTTGAAGTCTAATTCAGTCTATGATAAAATAATATGTATACGCTTATAAAGAAATCCAGTTCATATAACTATTATTCAAATTAACACACTAAATCAGCGATGAAGAAAACTGAAGAGTTCGACACGTTCTTTAGCCTAAAACTGATCAAACATTCAGATGCATGATAATTATAGGCAGTCTGAATGCAAAAGTGGACAGCAAAGAGGGAAGAAAATGTGGTCTTCATGATAGAAATTAAGCTGGAGATCACATAATGGGATTTTGCAAGGTCAATAACTTCTTCAATGCAAATACCTTTTCTTGACAACATACATAGTGGCTATACATATGGACTTCCTCAGAAGGGATATATAGCAACATGGCTACATTTGTGGAAAGAGACATTAGCAGCTAGAAGAAGACCAGGGCCTACCTGTGGGATAGATCATGGATTGATCAAGCTGAAGCAGAGGAAAATTGAAACAAGTCCATAAGAGCCAAAATATGACCTTGCATATATCCCACCTGAGCTTCAAGAATATCGAAAGATGCATTGCATTGGATAAACCTGCTGTATAAAGACCTCTTCACAGTGTTGAAAAGCAAGGATGTTGCTTGGAGGTCAAAGGTGCCTGATCCAAGCCATGGTGTTTTCAGTTGCCTCCTGTGCTTGTAAAAATTGAATATTGAATAAGAAAGACTGAAGACGAATAGATGCATTTGACTTATGGTGCTGGTGCAAAACACCGAAAGTACCATGAGCTGCCAAAAGAACAAACAAATCTGTCTTAGCGGAAGTACAGCCAGAATGCTCCTTAGATTCAAAGGCTTCGTGCCACCTGTTTTGGACATGTTGTCCGGAGAGACCGGTCCCTGGAAAAGGACATCATGTTTGGTAAAGCGAAAGGTCAGAGAAACTGAGAATGATCTTCAAATAGAAAAACTGACACAATGGCTGTAGCAATGGGCTCAGATGTAATAACAATCGTGAGGATGATTCAGGAAGTGGTCTCAGAAACCCACAGGAGCAGATCTATCCTGTCCCGTGTCATTGCTGTGAGTCAGAATGGACTTGGCTGAGACCTCCCTTAGAGGGTTGCTTATTTTAAGACAAATATTTGACCCCAGACAAGTACATCCTAGATTCTTCACCACACTTGGTTATAGCACCCACATCCCCAGGGATCACTTCATGAGGGCAAGCAGCAAACAGGGCCAATCATAAGAACGAATCGTTTTAAGATTAGGCTTATAATTAAGTTTAAGCTCAAAATCCACTCAGACGTTTAAAGTTTATATCCATTCCCGGGCCACTTGAGAGGCAGTATGAGCTGTATCTTGAGAAATAATATAAATAACCTCCGTAGGAAATTTGTTATTTCTAATAATCATATTATTAGTCTAGTCAATGGTATCGAATTTAAAACACTGTGCAGAAAAGGAAGTTATACACATATAAACACGGAAGGCGCACACCAACCCAAGTGATCTAAAAATGTTTTTAGATGCTGTCAAATCAGTTCAGACCCCAAATGCATCAATTCTTGGACCTTCCTTATTCATCATCCAGTTTCCACATGCAGATGAGGTGATAGAAAATCCCATGCCTTGTGTCAGGTACACTTTAGTTCTCAAAGTGACCTCTTTTAACACTTTCCAAAGGTCTATTGTAGCAGATTTCCCTGATGCAATACATCATTGGATTTCTTGGATGCTCCTTCCGTGACTGTTGGTTGTGGATCCCAATAAAATGAAATCCCTGAGAGCATCAATCTTTTCTTCACTTACCATGATGTTGTTTATTGGCCCCTTTCTGAGGTTTTTTGTTTTCTTTGTAAATTGTAAGCTATATTGAAGGTTAGTATTCACTAACCTTTATTAGTAAGAGTTTCAAATCCTCTCTTTTCAGCAATAAAGTTGAATAATCTGCATGTGGCAAACAGTTAGTTAATCTTCCTCTAAATCTTGATACCGTGTTCTTCTTCATATAGTAAAGCTTCTTGGATATTTGCTCAGCATATATATTGAATAGTTATGCAAAAATATATAACTCTGACATATACCATTCCTGATTTTAAATCCCTTGTCCTGTTGAATGAGTCATAGATTTTTCTTTTGTTTGGTTTCAGGAATTTTTTTTATGCGTGAATTGTTTCAAATGTGACCAATGGGAGTCCCTTCAGACTGTGTCTTAGTTAGCTATCATTGCTCTAACAAAAATACCGGCGTCAGATCCCTTTAACAAACAGAAATTTAGGAGGTTGTTGTCTGAATTCAGGGCACCAGCACTGGGGAAAGACTTCCTCCCCTCTTTGTTGGCTCTAGGAGAAAGTTCTTGTTTCCTTTCCATCTCTGTGGGCTTTGTGTTCCTTGTAGGTCTCCAGGGGTCCTGGCCCTCCCCTGTGTCCAGGGGCTTCTTTGTGCACGGAGCCGGGGTCTAAAGAATGCACCCAACTCATGATGCTTTCTTAGTGGTAGAAGTCCCTCTACTCTGTTCTGCTTCTCTCTCCTTTCTTCACTTTTAAGATGGGAAGTGTCCCAGACCACACCCTAAGGAAACTCTCCTTACATTGGATCAGGGCTGCCCTCTATGTAGGGTGTTGTCTCTGACCCTGATCCTCTGACCACTGATTGGCTGGTCACAACCGAACTCATCTTGGAAGTGCTTCCATGAGCAGTTCTCGACCTGTGGGTTGCGACCAATCTGAGGGTCAAATGACCCTTTCACAGGGGTCACTAAGACCATCGAGAAACATCTATTTCTGATGGTCTTAGGAACCGAGACACCACTCCTCTACCCGACAATGATCCTCTATCCATCTCCAGGTGGGTCCGCCCACATGCAGATACACCCACATATGAGTACCAGGCGTAAAGACTGTTAACCATGCTACACCATGCTTCAAGACAAAATTTTATTTATTTGTAATTAGAAATAAATATTTCACAATATATAATGACATATTGTTTTGTGTTTATTACTATGTTTTAATTATGTTCAATTTGTAACACTCAAAATATGTCCTGCATATCAGATATTTGCAATATGATTCATAACTGTAGCAAAGTTACAGTTATGAAATAACAAGGAAAATAATTTTATGGTTGGGGGTTCACCACAACATGAGGATGTGTATTAAAGGGTCAGGGAATTAGGAAGGTTGAGAACAAGTGGCTTACATCATTACACACCTGCCAAATTATATCATTACATCCGGTAGTTGCCCACTGAGAACCCCCGGGCCAGCCAAATGGACAATATTTCTGGAGAATGCAATTCAATCTGATACCTGTAATTTTATTCTTTAATGCTGAGGACAGCATTAGTGAGAAGGCAGAGTAAGGTCCTTGAAAAATCCTCTCCCCCATAAAAGAAATGAGGGCCCTTTGTGATCAAACTAATTTTGAGAACTCTGAAAATTTATTCCAAACTCATCACAGTCTGAGGACTATTTAATCAGTAAACATAACTGAATCTTGAAAAGGGCGACACGCTTTGTGGGGTTTTCAACTTCCCCTACACATGGGAGTTATGTTGGATCACAGCTTTCCAGCTCTGTGGTTGTCTTCAAAACCAGCGTGGCAGTCACTTCATCTGTGTCAATTTGAGGATTAAGAGTGTAGGGGTGGAGGCTCGCCTGTCAATCAGGAGATAGCCAATGAGACCTCTGTGTGGGCGTGGCTTTCTCCTCTGAGAATTCTGGGGAATCTGGTATTTCCTACTTGGAAGCAGGAGACACACTCTGACTCCCTGGGAGACACTCGACTAACAAGACTGACTCCTTGTGAGACATCCGTGAGGAGAAGCCACATGGACCTATCCTGCTGTTACCAGACCTCAGAAGCTGGAGAAACCACAGAGACCCCTGCCAGTGCTGAGGTGCTCACAGCGCCACTGCCTCCCCCCTGGTCTGTGATCATTCTACATTTGGCCCCTTTGCATGTGTGTCGTGAGTCTGAAGAGTCATTTATATATTGGTGTCAGACATACAGGCTAATATTGGACTTATGACCTTGGACTGGACTGGGTTGGGGCGTTTTCTTAATGTGCAATTGCCCTTTATAGAAAACTCCCTCTTAAATATGTATATGTGTGTTTGAATTTGTTTCTACCCAGACTAGCACAACCAGCAAGCCCGAATCATGGTGAAACCCAGCAATCTAGCAACCACTGCAATGGGCAAGTGGGTTTGGCACTCCCCAAAGACACATTAATAGAAAAATTGTCAGTATTTGACCCATTTGACAGTTCCCTGCAAGCCCTAACTCAAAAAAGCATGTCTGAATTTGATCTGATTCAGAGTGTTACCAATTTGAATAGCCTTTTCCCCAGGGCATTTGTTGAAAGCAATCGCTAAACAGCAGCAAGGATTGGACCTCGCAGATCCCTGGACATGCAGTAATAGTTAGGGCAAACAAGAAGCGATTTTAAAAGAGAAGATGAATCTTTCAAAGAGAAGGAAGCTGAGGGAATAAAATGTCTATGAGGGGTTGTGCAAAGTGCTGACATTCCTGAGAATCTAGAAGGCCATTCATCTGTATCGGACTGCACACATGTCCAGGAAAGGCCTCAGAAGACCCTACGATCTCACCTCTGTTTGACTTTGAGTTCCGGCTCTAGTGAAGGTGAAGACGGATTTGTAAACTGCCTCACCAAGGGCTGAAGCCATGCCCCAACACAGTCACAGAATTCCTCAGCAAAGGCTCAGAGCCTCACTGGCTCCATACACTTAAAGACATCTCAGTGTAATCATTATCTTAGTACTAAGCTAACCAAGCAGAGACCTCACTAGCCACACATGACAAAAAGTTAATTCCAGAAAGTCACTGGACAAATGGCAATAAAACCACCACAACCACCAGAACAAGCAGCACCAACAAATACAAGGAGTTGAAGAAGGAAATGAGGTTCCCAGAATGGTCATATTATTTTAAATGTCTATTTTTAAAAAGAGAGAGAAGTATGCAAACAAACAGGAAAGTACGGTCCATCCCCATGGGGGTGGGGGGTGGAATTCAATAGAGAAAAGCACACAGAAACCAACACTGAAAAAAACACAACACAAAAAAAATTAGGAAAAAAACAGAATCGAAACAACAACAAAAATCAGTTATTTTAAAATATGTTCAAAGAACAAAAGGAAACCATACCTCAAGTGTTGAAGTATAAGAGTACTATCTAATCGTATCCATGTACCACCACCACACCACCGGTGAGTGGCTGTTGGGTGGATTCTGAACTCATGGTGATCCCATGGCTCTCAGAGTAAAACTGAGCTCCTTCGGGTTTATAGTGGGTGATGTTTCAGAGTAGATATTTTGAGAAATGCTGGGTGAAATTGAACCGCCAACCTTTCCTGCACTACTCTATGACTGAGTCACATTGAGGACTAAACCAAGAGATGGTATTTTCAATATCTTCATGTGCAAGTCAAAGCTGGACAATAAATAAATAAAAAGAAGACTGCAGAAAAACATCTACTTGAATTATGGTGTTGGTAAAGAATGTTGACGACACTACCTGTCTGAGAAGAAGAACAACCAGAGTGCTTCTAAGAAGCAAGGATAAGCAAAATTTTGTCTCACTAACTTTGGATATACTGTCAGGAGGGAACGGACCCTGGACAAGGACACCATACTGGCTAAAGCAGAAAGTCAGCCAAAAAAAAAAACTAGGAGAAAGATCATTTGTGAAATGGACGGGCACAATGACTACAATAATGGGTGAAAACATGAAGCTAATTGTGACGATGCTGCAGGACCAGGCAGCGTTTCATTTTATTGTACATAGAGTCGCCATGCGTCAGAACCAAGAACAATAGCGTATGTGACTCTGATACATTTGGTGGCTGGAATCTATGAATCTCTACAGGAGCTGTCAACAATTGGGTAAAGAGGAGGGTTGCAAGAGAGATATATTCTTTTAAAAGTATACTAACTGTTTATGTAGTGTATATATAGGAAAACATATTTATTAGGAGATATATGCTAAGGCAATTAGGGATGAAATATCAGGATATTCTCAAATGGTGCAAGAAAGTATACAGATGACTATTTAAATGAAGGGATAGATAGATAAGTAGAAGGGCATTTTAACTCTATGAATTAACTTTTTCTTTAATTTTCAAACAAGAAAGGATAGCCTGGCATCTTTCCAAAGCAGTATAGTATATAGATTGGCTTCATTGTGTAAAATATCCGTCAACTATTATTGTACTGCCATTGTAAGATTTACAATAGAAATAGAAGCTCTCTCATGTAGGTGATAGCAACTGTGAATCTGTACGATCGATTTGGCCTGCCCCTTGTCATATGTAGTGAAGCTGAAAATGCTCGCAAATTCTGCCACTAGCAGCTGTATGGGCGGAAGATGGCAAAAGAACCAGGGACCACAGGGCAGAGGTTAAGCGGGAGAACACTTGGTTACATTATTTTTGTACAAACAACAACATTTATTGTACAAGCTGACTATAGACAACCTATTTTGATAATTCTAAATCTCAGTTTTAATTTTTATCAGGTGGGGAAAATAAGCTAGTTGGAATACAAGAAGGATGAAAAATGGACAAAGAATGAGACCAAGAGAGAAAGCAGTTGACTGATGCCTTGCCCACTATGTCATCCAGTTCAATCCATCACTTGATGTTTTAACTTCTGCTGCCCTGAGCGTTCATCGTAGATGCAAATAAAATGAAATCCCTGACAACTTGAATCTATTTCTCATTTACCACGAGTTTGCACATTGGTTCAGTAATGAGCATTTTTATTTTCTTCACATTGACCTTTAAACCATATTGAAGGCTATAGTCTTTTGATAGTCATCATTAAGAGCTTCAAGTACTATTTGATTTCAACAAGCAAGGTTGGGTCATTTGCATATGGAAAATTGTTAATTACCCTTCCTCCAATCATGACACTATGTTTGTCTTTATATAGTAGACTTTCTTAGATTTTTTTGCTCAGCATATAAATCGAATGATAATGGTAAATGAAGACAACCCTGACACACTTTTCTCTCTGTGTTAGTCTGCGTGGATTAGAAAAACAAATTCACAGACACTCATGTGTATAAGAAAGAGATTTATATAAAAGAGTAATCATATATTGAGAAAACATCCCAGCTCAGTCCAGGTCAAATCCATAAATCCAATATTAGCCCATATGTATGGTAGGAGTCTATAAATTCTTCTGCAGACTCACACAGGACATGCAATGGCACCAAATGCAGGAAGAATGATCACAGGCCCGTGGGTGGAAAGTCTTGTGAATCCAGTGGTGATGGAAGTCTGTGTTGTCCATGCAAGAAGATTCAGAAGACAATGGAAGAAATACAATCACTGCACCTGTGATTATCCTACACTCAGTGTCACTGCATGTGTTTCGTGAGTCTGAAGAGCACTTTATATATTGGTGTTGACATATGGGCTCATACGGGATGTATAGACTTGATCTGGACTGAGCTGGGATGTTTTCTCAATATTCAACTCTTCTTTTCTACAAACCTCTTTCTCTATCTTTCTTTCTTTTTAAACCGCTTTCATATACACATATTAGTTTCTTTTGATTTGCATCATTCATTGGGTTGCCCATAAAATCCTTCGATATCGAAGGATTGAGGCTTGAGTTTTTCTTCCGTTCTTTCCACTTGAAAAATGCTGAGTGTTTTCCCCTCTGAGTTTTCAAACACCAAGTCTTCATGCATTTTATCACAGTGCTTTGTTTTCTTGAGCTGTCCTTTCAACTTTATCTTTTGCTTCATCTCTTCTAGCCACTTTACCTTTGCTTGCGTTGAAGAGCATGTTTCAGAGTCTCTTCTGACATCCAGGTTTGGTCTTTTCTTTATTTCCTATCTCTTTAGTGACCTTTTGCTTCCTTTAAGTACGATGGTCTTGATGGCATCACACAACTCCTCTGATCTTCTCGGTTAGTCAAGTTTAATGTATCAGATCTATTCTTGGGATGGTCTGAATCTAAGGGGGACATACGCAAGGTCATATCTCGTCTCTCCTGATGCAGGCAGATCGTGGCAGAAAGATGAGATTTTTCCACTCCAATAAGAATTTGCATACAGCCCCAGAAACCCACGGAGCAGTTTATTCTGTTCGAGAGGCTCTCATAGTGGTTATGCCTTGGGCTATGGCCCTCATGATTGTCAGTTCAACACCACCAGCGTCTTCCTGGGAGAAAGATGAGGCTCTCTGTTCCCATGAACAGGGACAGTGCAGGAAGCTCACAGGAGCAGTTCTACCTGTCCTGTAAGGGTGCCCTGAGTCACTATTAACTCAATGGCAGTAAGAGACTAGCATCAGTCCTCGTTGCAATGGACTCAATGGCAGAGAGTGAGCGGGGTACGCGTGGAAGGGGGGCACACATGGGCCTGCGAATCACCAGGTCAGTGTTTGGAGCCTAGGAGAAAAGTTGAAATGATCTGCTCCCATCTAGATCTCCATTCTCAGGAACCCTTTGTAGATTTGGTAGGAGGCAGCACCTAGTCTATGTCAGTGGATTTGGCTGATTTTTTTTTTTTTAAAGAAAAATATACTGGCTTTATTTAACAATATTCTAAAAGGCAGAAACGCTGTAAAAAGACAGAAGCAGGGTCGCACCTTACACTGGGGTCAGAGAGCTGGGTGTGCGCCCGGGGCGGTGGTTTGGGCTCACGGACTTGCGGCCCCACATCTCTGCTCAAAAAGGCGGCTGAGTGTAAATTAAGGAAAGTCCGGCCAGCGCTGGCGCACACGCTGGAGCGAGGGCAGCTCGGTGCGCAGTGCCGTGTAACAAGGTCACCTGCAAATAATAAGGCCGCTCACTCTATGTCAGAATGTTAAAAACCATCATGAAATCAAAGTCCACTTTTTACTATCATCTTACACTAACAGGATGTAATATTTGTGATACAATATCCATTTCCTCTTGAATAAACTACCTATAGACTCAAGTATAAGCCAACCCAAATATCAGCCAAGGCACTTAATGTTACCACAAAAACTGCATTGAAGGGCTGACCCCCCCGGGTGGCGTAGTGGTTGAGGGCGGGACGGCGGCCCAACGGGCTTGGCGGTTCAAATCCAGCTACAGCTCTCCAGGAGCAAGCTCTCCATGACCACGAGAGGGCAGTGATGCCCTGCATTTAAAATGTGTTGAAAAAAACTCGGCTAATTTTTGAGTATATATGGTACTCCTGTCGCCTACATCCTACATTGGTTTGCTACTTTTTGGTAGCAAATCTTTTGACATCACTCAAATCCATTTCCAACTCAACCCGTATGACGTCAAGTGTTAAAGAAGTATGAATTTTGCTGAGACGTGCGAAGGGTGCACTTAAAACCAAAGTCATTATTTTACTAATAACTTCAAAACAATTCCAGCAATGCTGCTACATTACCTTCAAAAGAGAACATCTCAGAGGCGACAGACATTCTCCACTGCCTCCCATGTCTCATAAGACAGTCGGGCCTCCCGAACGCCCCACTGTATCACTGCCAGTGCTGGCTAAGAACAAGCAGAGCAGCCACGAGTCACAGAAGCACAGTTATTTTTTAGAATGCCCGAAGAAATTCCATATTTGCTTTTGTCACACACAAGCAGGAGTTGTACGTGCAAGTACAGCGATACCTTGGTTGTCAAATGTCTCCAAGCTCAAACTTTCTTTCCACTACTCAAACAACAACATTTGAAAGAAAAATTTGCTCCGTGTCCATAATTTTGTTCAATAGTAGAATTAAAATTTCAACTTAGTAAGTTGAGAGTGAGCGTGAGTCACAGGTCAAGTCTCACGGGAACTCAAAGGGGTGACGCTTCATTCTAAGTGCCACTCTTGCCCAGAAGACATTTAGTGCTTGTCTTAACGCGTTAGACATTTGTTATTCAGTACCTCTCAGAAGGGCCACACAGAAGGGATGATAAATCCTGGGAGCGGTATTGCACTGATGAACCATAAAACTATCCTCCAGTTCTTTACTATTTTCTCCCCTTACTATTGTGGTTTTTACTTTTACTACCTCATCAATCATGTTATATTTGCGTATGTTCATTTGGATATTTCAAATCATTTGGAAAGTCAAGATGGAAACAGTAACAGGAAATAGGGGCTGAGCCCCAGTGGCGTAGTGGTAGTGCGCGGGACTGCGGCCCACTGGGACGGAGGTTCAATTCCAGCAGTGGGGCTGGGCCTCCTACTCCCACCACCGGAGAGCAGTGATGCACCCCCCCCCCAAAAAAAAAACAGTAACAGGAAATGAGTCCCTGGAGGTAGGGGAAGGGAGTAAATGGGGAGTTGATAGCATTGATGACTGTATAACCCTACTGGATGGGACTGAACAACAGAACTGTAGGTAAATGGAAATATTGGATTGTGTAAGATATGGCACACAAAAAAGCAATAAGTGTTCTGGGGGATATGGTGAGGGAGGGAAGGGATAAAGGGAAACCTGTATCAGGGAGTTCAGGAAGAAAGAAAATGTTTTGAAACTGACTGTGGTAGCAATTGTACAACATTGCTCGATGTAATTGAACCATGGAATGTTATGATATTTGTAAGAGCTCCCAATTAAATTATTTTTAAAATTGTCATTGTGCTTTTTTTTCTGCACTTTATTTGCATGAATATTGTAGGGAAACTGTGAGAGCCGTGACCTTGTTAAAGAAAGGAATCTTTGTGAAGTTTGAATCAGGTCACCAGTTGTCTGATTTGGCAGCTGAATATAACATGGTTAAGTTGACATTGTCAACATTTGGAGAGGGAGGTCAGTTAAAGCACCTAGTGTGTTGAAAGGTCTGAAACCACTGAGCACAAAACAAAGAACATAGAAGGAGTTGGAACATTATTGTTAATTTGGATAAATCAGAAACAACTCAATGGTGACAGTGAAACCAAGATAGTGATACATTATAAAAAAGATAGAAGAAAAATAAAAGTCTCCAGAGTGAATTTATAAGTGTAATTTGGGGGACTTAGAACCAAATGTTTGGCTTTTCATTATTTCTTATAGGAAAAATATGTTCAGCTCTGGCATTTTTTGATGCTCAAAGATAAATTTGGAAAGAATTGAGTTCGACAGCTGAGGGATCACTGTACTACGTGTTAGGATGCTTTCCATTATAATTCACTATAAACCTGTGAGAAACACATGGGGGCGTGTCCAACTTCCTCTAACTTCACTACGAGTTGGAGAACCACCGCCCACATCAGTCCTTGGCTGACTCTTATGAGGCAGAAGTCAGACATGTCTCCACCCTCCAACCTTCTTAACCCTGTTCTGTCACCAATAAAGGCCGCAGACCCGGGAGCGAAGTTAATCCCACAACTTTACATAGCTGAGAAATTCAGGATAGCATTAAGAAGGAAAAAAAGGGGGGTTAATGAATATTTGAAGAAGAACTAACAATATCCACCATAGGTTAGGTTTGAACTGGCAAATGGGGGGCAAAACGAATAAAATGTGGGTTTTTACACTTAATATAGCATCCATTTCCAATTATCCTTCACTTTGATGAGGCAAAGGGAAAAATCATTATATATATATATATGTATATATATAAATGAAGACTAGAAAACACATTCTAAAATGTTAACAGTTCGTCTCTGAGCCTTGGACATTGTGCAATTTTTTTCTATTATATATAAATATATATTCGCAACAAATTGTTTCACATGAGCTAGAGAGGAAAAAAACAAGAAATTTATAAATAGGTAAGATTTCAACCGATGAAGATGGGAAAATTGTGTGCTGTTGATTTTCTACTCATCAGGTAAGAGAGTAGAGGGCTCGGAGGGTTTATTTATATACTTCCTTAAGCTTGGTTTCTTTTTTCCCACTCCACTACCTGTGCTATGAATGACGCTGAAGTTTAGTGACTTAGAACAAGAAGCATTTTGTGCCTCTCATAGTTTTTATGGGTTAGGAGAAACAGGATGAGTAGTTGAACAGTTCTGAGACTGCAGACATCTGAAGACTTAACGGGGCTACAAGTTCTGCTTCCAACGAGGCTGCAAGGGAAAATCAGTTGTTGGCTCTCTCTATGAAAAGGCTTGAAAAGGACACTCACTTACTGGCTGGGTTCCCCAAATGGAAACAATCCAAGAGAGTGGGTGGGGCTCATGATGCCCTTTATGAAACCACACACTGTAACTTCTGCCATTTCAGGTTCATAAAGATTACCCTCGTTCCGTATGGAAATAGACTACAGAAAGATATGGCTATCAAAAAAAGGTGGGGCTTATCTTGAAGGCTGGTTACTATGATGCTGCTGCCAATGTTAATGATGCGATCGGCATTCATCCATGGCAGATTGAGCCTGTAAATCCTGGAGCCTGTAAATATTACCTTATATGAAAAAATAGATAGGTCATTCTTGAAAACTCTCTTACCAGTCACACAAAGAAAGAGCTCAGGGTTTCTCAGTCTCCCTGGTACCCAATTATTTCAAAATGACATGCAGACAGCAAGCTATCTCAAGTCTTTCAACAAGAAAAACAAAATGCAGTAGCGGAACAATGCTCATAGAAGAATCAGATATTCATCTGCCGTAAAAAGAAATCTTCGGCTGAGCCCTGGTGGCGTAGGGGTTATGTGCAGGAGTGCAGCCCACAGGGCTGATGGTTCAAATCCAGCAGCAGCTCTCTGGAAGCCAGGCAGGGAAGTGATGACACAAAAACATAAAAAAATATAAAATAAAATAAATCTTCAAAATGTTGCTTGGAGTAATACAGCATATGAGGGAGGCAATGCACAATAAAGATGCAAAGACAGAGGAGATGAAGTCCATGATAGAGGGGGTGAAGTTCATGCTCCAAAGTACAAGAACTAATGGATGAAGTAGCAGAAGCAAAACACAAGATCACAGACCTTACCAACAGACTAGAACAGGTGGAAAATTGTAACAGCAATCTCAAGGACAATCAGACAGGTAGACTTCAACAAACAGGATGATTAAAGAGGCAGAAGAAAACCTGAGATCAATGACAGATGTGATGAGAAGGAACAATATTTGAATAATTGGTCTACCAGAATGAAGAATCAACAGCTAAATTAGCAAGGGAATACCTAGAAAGCAAACTTCCCCACCTTCATGAATGAAAAGCAGACATTTATATTGAAAAAAAAAAAAAGAATCTTTGCAGCTATGATTCAGGCTAAGATATTGACATGTGAAGATCCTGGATTATTTGGAGAGCACTAAATATTATCACAAGTATCCTTGAGAGCGACAAAGGGTGATTTGATACAGAAGAGGCAAGGGTAATGTGACCATTAAAAGATTAGAGTAATGCATTCACTAGCCAAGGAATGCAGACAGCCACTAGAATTGGGAAAAGGAAAGGAAAATATTCTTCCCCAGAGTTTCCAGAGGAAGTGAGGTCGCTCTGGCATCTTGATTTCAACCCAGTGATACTGATTTCGGATTTCTGGTCTCCAGAATTGTGAAAAGATACATTTTTCTGTTTGGAGGCATTACATTTTTGGTAACTTGTTATAATGGCCATAGAAAGCTAATACAGTATTCTTTCAAATCTTTCTGCTTTGTTAATACAAACTTAAACATATATAAATGTACACATGCAATTGTCCACACAGAGAAGAGATGCATATACAGGGTTTTTTGACATTGTTTGTAAGGGTAGGAAAATATTACATATACTTTTCCTTAATTGCTTTTTGCACTCATGTGTTAATTAAATTGACATTTGGAGTCACCATTTCATTTTTCAACTTTGGGCAAGCTTTTATTTTCAAATACCTCTCTAAGCCTCCATGCAATGTGGTCTAGAGAGTGTTCCAAGTGCCTTACCTACAGCTAGATAGTGGCATCCACTTCATTATCCATACCCTTGTGATCAGGTCTGAGGATTGCACTTCTTTCCACTGTCTGCTTTTCAGACCTTTTTCTAGTCAGTAGAATCTCCAAGAGGCAGGTCAATGACATGGAGAAAAAGTAACATTGCTCACAAATGGCTGGATATAGCAGAAGGGCATTGAAGCAGTCATTTTTACTTGTGTACATGACTGCTGCAAGAGCATAGTGGTTCATCTTTGTCAAGTATTTGTGGATTTGAGAAAGGGAATGTTATTGCCTCTGCTTGCATTTCAAAGGTGTTGTCCCACTTTTTGACAGAGCTGGTTGAAAACAAAATTCCTTAGTAGACATTAAAAGAATGTATTCAATCCGTAAACATCTATCAAGCACTTACAGTGTACATGTTCAAGCCAGGCTATGGATAAACAAGCAACTCAGCATTTGTTTCTTGCCCTACCTGTATCACTTCTGTGCTATTGCTTGGCTGTTTGATATTAGGAAGGAACTGAGATAAAAATAGAAAATAGGTGTTCTGATTCTAATTGCCAATGGTTTCTATGTCTGAATTAGACATGTTCGTCACTATGAAATTGTTAATTAGGAATTATTTGAAAATTACTCTCTGGTCATTTGCTGTTGTTCTTTTATAAATACAGCAGAGCATAATGGTTAACTGTAAGACCTGGGGGTGAGACTTGGCCTGAACTCTCTCTTTGTCTCTAACTTAATAAATGGGGTGACCTTGGTAAGCTCAGAAATTCTTCATGTCTGTTTCCTGTCTGTAAAATGGAAATGACAATAGCATTTTCTTCTAAGATTGTTGTCCACATATAGAATAAACTAATACAAAGAAAGTCCTTAGAACAAGGACCTTGAAAACCTGTTAACCCACCCTTGCCATTGAACCCATTCTGACTCACAGCAACTGTGTTAATCTGGGTGTTTGAGAGGTGTGGGAGGGAGACAGCAGTGAATGAAGTGTATAAGAAAGAAGTTTATATCAGGAATTAATTTTGTATCAAGAAGTCATCCCAACCCAATGCAACTTAAGTTCACTGCTAGCCAGGGTTCTCTTCAGACCCACATAGCTGCAGGCTGGTGGGTCTAGTGTGAAGGTTCTGAGGTTAGTGGAAATATGGCAGGATTCCAACAGCTGTCAGGATGAGGAGTCCCACATGGGGCCACTGCTGGAGGCAGACACAGAGTCCTAGTAAGCAGAAAGTAAAGGGACAGACAGCGAGAGAAGGGGTCCCCAGTGTCTCTCTTATAAAAAGACCATATCTCTTAGGAGGCATCATCAGACTGTGACCTGATCGATAGGTTGTATTTCACTCCTACATTTTCATACAAATTCAAGTTGACATAAAATCGAACTACCATGGCAATCCTATGCAGGGGTTCTGAGACTACAAATCTCTACCAGAATAAACAGCCTCATCTTTCTCTCATGGAGCACTTTGTGGGTTTGAATCCCCGACCTTGTGGTTAGAAGTCTTTCATATGTGTGTATGTGGACCCATAATACACAAATATGTAGGTGCATATTGGATATCATTGTTGTTTTACTATTAAAATGAGTAACCGTAAATTGTCTGTTTTCAAAATGAATACTAGAGTTTTTCTAAGGGAAGCTGGACCAGGAGGGTAGGTATAGTTGCCAGTTGTACTTCTCTCTAACTCCACACTGCTAAACTGCCTTTCCTGACTTCTGCCAGATCATAAAGCCAATAGATGCCAAAGCTCCTAGAGAAACAATTTCTTCTTTCTCTTGACAGAAGCTTCTGAAAAGCAGTGGATTAAGATGTTTTCACAGAAAATACATTGCTATCTGAAAAGCCTATCTCTGTCATATAAATCTGCTTTGGTTCCTTCTAGGTTTAAACTTAAAATTACCTGTAGCCTCAATCAGAATCAGAGCAATACATCACTGCTGGTACCTATATTGGACATGCTTACAGGCAAATTGCAGCGGTTTTTTTTTTTCCTGCCTGAAAGGCCCTTCCTTCAGCCTTAGAAAAGCCAGAATGCAGATGGTATTACTTTAGAAAGATCACCCAGGAAAACAGAAGATTCTCATCACAACTGACAAGACTTACAGAGGAGTACTCTGTCTTTCATGCAGCAAGCCGAACTCTGTGTGCCATCTGTGTTTCACACAAAGTGGAGTCTTGGTGGAGTCTCTGACTCTGTGGAGTGGAAGAGTGTTGGAGTACCAAAAAAGAGTTGCATGTGAATATGACTTTAGAGGAAGTCATTCTTCAATTACTTCTGAACATGGCCTTGCCTTGATGACATACCATAGAAAGTTAGAGCTGGGTGGCCTTTGTTGAGGCATCGATAAATCAACTGTTGGATCAAGTGTAGAAATTTACTATTAATAAGAGTGCAATTTGTGACTGGCTGATTAATTGATCAGCTAAATTAGCATGGATTCAAATTTTTTACCATACAACATTTCTTATGTCTGATCTTAGATCAGCAGCAACCCATTCCCCTAAGAATTCATTAGAAATGCATATTCCCCAGCCCCACCCAGGACATACTGAATCAGAAACTCAGGGCTGGGGCCCAGCAGTCTGTGCTGTAACCCGCCCTCCAGGCGAGGGTGATTCTGACACCTACTCAAGTTTGAGAACCACCGTCAAAATAACATCTGCAAGGCAAGAGGTTTCTCTTACGTGGCTTTTCTGGCCTTCGTGTTATAACCTACATAAAATGACTAGATGGGACTATGCAAATAAGATGTGTAATAGCTCTGGCCAAGATTGGCTGGGGTATGCAAATAAGTGTCTCACCAAAGGGATTGGGCAGTTTTGCCAGCGTGCTAGGCTTAAAAAGAGTTAATCCCACAGGTTGAGGAGGAATCCTCCTTACCATCAAGTAGAAGAACTGAGAGCTGGAGTCCGGACACGGAGAACCTCTTGGACCCAAAAGACAAATAGAGTTATAAAATAGCTTGGGACTGGCAGACTTAACTCGCAAGATATTTGCGTCTCTTTGATCAGAAGAGCTCCTAGAGGTGTGGGGTGCTCTCGGGTCATTAATTGATGAAACTAAAAAGCTTGGTAACACTTACCCATACAGAGCTGAGGCCAGACTGAGAGCAAAAGCCAAGGACTAAGGACCAAGAGAGAGACTTACCTGCAGGCATGAACAAGGAAAAAGTGTCCTGCTTGAAGAACCACGTCCTGATTCGGTGTGGTTACTTCCTAAGTGGATCTTGTAAGATGTTACTTTCTGAATAAACCCCACAATTGTGAGTATGGCGTGTGAGTTCTCTGTGTACTTTGCAATGGATTATTGAACCCAGCAGAGAAGTATGGTGCCATGGGAGGGACAATTGGTGTCAGAAAGAATAGGAAGTTGATAGAGGGGAAGTTTATCTGGCCGCTACCCCATAGGAATAAGCTTTGGGCTGCTGATCTTGATGTGTCTCCTGCTCTTTCTTGAAGTTAGTCAAGAAGACATGATGTCATGCTATTTTTAAGTGTGCACTCAAACATTATCTGCAGGTGCTCTATCAACGATGAGTCAACACACGGGAGTGGTACATAAGTAGTGCCCAGGAATATGGCATAAGTATTCCCTTTCTTGGGTGTCTCACTAGAATTTTTTTTAAGTGGACAATTAGCTAGACACCATTTTAAAGATCTGGAGTCTGAAATGCAGAAAGGGTAAGTGACTTATCCCCATCACAGGGACACTGAAAGACAGCGCAAACACTCAGTTCCAGTTCTCTCAGGGACCACCTTTCTCTAAAATTCCTCACCAGAGCCTGGAAGGAGATGGTGGCTGCCAGAAATGGAATCCAAACCCTTCTCAGGAGACTGTGAAGCCCCACCCAGATTTCCATAGTCTACTTGAGCCCCAACTTGGATGTACACACCCAGCAATATTTCCTAAAAATCTTCTGGAAAGTCTTACAGGGCCATCGACTTTTTGTTGGGGTGAGAAGTTCAAATTTACAAAGCAGCATCTATTGTTGTTGTTCATTGCCACGGACAGCGTCAGCTCAGGCGCGTGGTGACCTCGTTTAAAACAGAATGGAGCATGGCCCCGCCCTGCACAGTCTTTCTGGGCTTTGAGATGTGTGAGCACATTGTTGAAACACTTGTCACATCTACCATGGCCATAATTTCTCAAAGGAAACTGTTGTGTTTATGCCCCCAACAAAGGCATATCTAGAAGCCGAAAGGATCGTTTTCTGTATTAAGTCAATATAGCGTTATTAAAAATTTTAAAGGCAACCTTTGGGCTACATGTTTTCCCATTCTTTCTCCACAGATCAGTAAGACTTTGAACGCTAGCATGATGCTCACCTGCTGCACTCTAGGCCTCTGTTTAGGAAGGGCCCTGGCTGCCTGTCTTGCCCCGCAAGGTCCCATCACGAGGTAAGCATTTGATAAATGTTCTCCGAGGATAAAAATGATGAGGACAAAATGGACTCACAATATTTCTTGCAGCTGAGAAACTACATGCTAGAGATACAGAGGACTTAAATTGCTTTTCCAAGGTCAGGCAACCAGTTCTAAAAGATGCTGGTGCTGGGATGGAAATCTTCTATCTCCTGCCTCAGAATCCTTTTTCCCTTAGACCGAACGGACATTGGCTGATAAAGGAAGTCTAACAGGATGCCGCTTATTTGCTTAGGGGAACACGTAGCCTAGCCAGCCAAGAAAGATATGATGAAATCTAGCAGTGGAGACTCACTATGACACAGGAAGATAAAGCCAGCACATTGAGATCTCAGGAAATTTGGGAGGTGTCAAGTAGAAGTGGCCAAAGGCCATAAGGGCCAATGGAGCTGCAGGGGAGTGTTTGGGATGACTTTCTATGATGAAATGCCACTACTTTAAGGGGACTGCCTGCATGGGCACACATACTAATCAATTTTGAAATTCCAAACTGGCAAGGCTTGTCAGACAGGCTTTAAGCAAGAGGGGAAAAGGGGGAGGAGGATCCAGTTAACTCTGCCATCACTGGGTGGATTTATGATGGGAACCAGGAGTGCTCAATATGTCAGTCATGATCTGAAGTCTAACCTAACGGCGACCCTACATCTCACCTAACACCAGCCCTCACCCTCACCCGTCTCGCTTTGTAATGGCTGGCGACCTACCCGCTCTGCATTTGTGTCAACCAGGAGGTTGAGATTGATGCATTAAACACGCCTGATGTGCATTGAACAATTAAGTGTGGACATCCACATGGATGGATTCCCTTCATATATGATGGTCTGTGCGCTGTAAAACACAGGTAACCACATTGTGGCCCCCGAGGTGAGCGAGTGAGTGTAACGATGCAAGGAACGGAAGAAGAAGTGCATTTATCGTAACACACCGTTTGAAGTAACCCGGGGTGTGAACCAAAAGCTTTCTGGCAACCAACCATGTGATAGAAAGTAAGCTAATTAAAAAAAATTAGGTCACCTACCCTGTTTGTTTCGATGCCTGTCTCAGGGAAGCTTCCACAACGATGTAAGGTGTGACAGAGACGCTCACAACTGGGTGGGATTCAAGTTGAGCGGTCAGTCTTCCCAGAGCTGTTCAGCTCCTAAGAACAAACCCAGGGGCAGGAAGTAGACAAATCAACCAGAGACAGGTTTTCAGCGGCCAAATGGACGTCCCCACAACGATCACATCATCAAGCCAGAGGATCCAGATGTGTGTAAAGACATGTGCTTGGGGCTGGCTGCTCCCAAACGCGGTCTTCAGAATCCTCCGGTACTGAGGGAAGTTATTCTCATCCTCCTGCAGATGTCGGTGTGGCCAGGTGCCCTGGGGTCCACCCTGATGCAGAGTGACCCTCTGTGCAGTAGAATGAAACACGACCCAGGCCTGGGCCATCTTCATTGGTGTTGCAGTCCCTGTGTCCATCCACCCCTTTGAGGTCCTTCATCTGTTTTGCTTTACCCTGCAAGGTGACCTTCTCCAGGGACTGGTGTTTCTGGTAACGTCCAAAGTGTGTGGAACAGCCTTGCTAGCTCCACTTCGGTGTCAGTCGCCTAATCTGGTATCCACTTGAGGATTAAGAGTGTAGGGGTGGAGTCTAACCTGTCAATCTGGAGCTAGCCAATGAGATCTCTGTGTGGACATGGCTTTCTCCTGAGGATTCTGGGAAATCCAGCTGTCTTTCCCCCTTGAGGGTAAGAGACTCACTCCTCACTCCCTTGGAGACATAGCAGCTGACAAGACACATGGCAGCATGCTGATAGAGCCTGAGCCCTGGACACTGGAGGAGCCGTGGGGAGACCCCGGCCAGGCTGAGATGCTTCTACCACCACTGGATGCACAAGACTGCACCCACTGGCCTGTGATTGTCCTGGTGTCACGACATGTGCTTCTTGAGTCTGAAGAAGAAGACTTTCTAGATTGCAACCAGACATATGGGTTAATATTGGACTTATGACCTCGGAGTGAACTGAGTTGGGATGTTTTTCTCAATGTTCAATGGCTCTTGTATAACATTCTCATATATATGTATTTGTTTCTCTAGTCTACCTGGACTATCACAACTTCTAAGGAGCATTCTGGCTATATGTCTTCCAAGACAGATGTGCTTGTTCTTCTGGCAGTGCACAATGCTATCCATCTTTTTCACCATAATCACCTTTTCCCACTCTGCCTTTCTCACTGGGCAGCTTTCATGTGTGTATGAAATCACTGAAAGTACCATAAGTCGAGCCAGGCGCACTTCAGTTCTTGGCGTGACATCTTCGCTTTTTAACATTTTGCTTCTGTGCAGCAGTAAGGGACGCTTACCAGTGTTTCTTTTCATTTTTGAATTGTGCTCCATCAGCAATTGAAGGTTCCAGAAAGTTTTGCTCCATCCACGTAACTATGGTTGACTTTGAAGTGGCAGCTATTCCCAGGTGGTATTTTGAGGGCCTTCCAACCTGTGGGACTCATCGTCTGGCATGGTATAAGAAAAGGTTCCACTGCTATTCATAAGATTTAATCCTTGAGAGGTGGACTATCTTTCCTTCTTCCTGTTCTGTCCTTAGCCGGAAGACTCAATTGAAACCTGTTCACCATGCACGACCCTGCTGGTGTTTGAAATCTTGGTGGCATAGCTTAGTTTCTGGCATCACAGCATACAACAAACTGGCAAATGAATGGGGGTTTTATTCCGGTTCAACTGCAGCTTCCTTCCTCTGGTAGGGAACAGTCAGAGAAACCTGTTTCTAGTGATCACTTCCTGGTTTCCCTCTTAATATTTTAAGACATTCCTAATGAATTAACCAATACACCAAATTGAAAAGAAATAGCTGGAACGTCAAGCCAGTTTGGGAAGAAGGCATGGAACAAAGGATATCATTGCTGATGCCAGACAGGTCTTGGCTGGAAGCAGAGAATACCAGAAAGATGCTGACCTGTGCTTTGTTGAGTGTACAAAGATATTTGACTGTGTGGGTTGTAATAAATTATGGATTACATTGTACATAGTCGATGTTCCAGAAAACTTAATTATGCTCATGCAGAATGTGTACATGGAACAACAGGCACTCTTTTGGACAGAACAGAGAGTTACTATGTAGTTTAAATCAGAAAAGGTGTGTGTCAGGGTTGTATTCTTCCAGCAGACTTAATCTGTACACTGAAGAAGTAATGCAAGAAGCAGGACTGCATAAAGAGCATGGCAGCAGGATTGGAGGAAGAGTCATTAACTACACAAGATGCACAAAAGATACAAGCTGGTTTGCAGAAAGCAAAGAGGAATTGAAATAGTTACAGAAGAAGATCAAAGAATACAGTCTTGCATACATACAGGTCACAATTCGGTGTGAAGAAAACAACAATCCTCACTGAAGAAAAGATTGAAGTTGTGAAGGATTTCATTTTACGTGGATCCGCAGTCAATGCCCATAGGAGCCGCAGTCCAGAGCTCAAACGGGTGTGTTGCATGGGACACATCTCTTGCATTGGACTCTTTCAAGGTTAGGAGCAAATATGTCACTTTATAGATGAAGGTGCACCTGACCCAAGTCTGAAGAGATGGACAAAGAATAAGGAAGCCTGAAGAAGAATCGATGCATTAAAAATATGGTGTTGGGAAATAATAATAATAATAATTTACACATTATCAAGGGTTCCTGAGGGAGCGAGAGGGGAAAAAAGAGGAGTGGAAACCCAGGGCTCAAGTAGAAAGAAAATGCTCTGAAAATGATGGTGGCAGCTTATGTACAAATGTGCTTGACACAATGGATGCACAGATGCATTGTAATAAGGGTTGAATGAGCCCTCAATAAAATGCTTTTTTAAAATAAATAAAGTATGATGATGATGAAGAATATTCAGTATGGACTGTCAAAATAAGAACTAAATCTTGCCTTAGAAGTAAAGCTAGAATCTTCCCTAGAAGCAAAAGTTCATCTCACGTACTTTGGACATGTCCCCAAGTGGACCCAGTCCCTGGAGAAGATAGCGCAGAGTTAGCAAGGGGGAGAGGAAGACCCTCCACAAGGTGAACTGACACAGCGTCTGCCACGATGAACTCAAACAACCATTGGGATAAGTGTTTCAGTCTCTTACACAGAGCAGCTATGAGTCAGCTGATGGCATCTAGCACCTAGCAACAATGGTAACCACGTTAAAAAATCTTTTTTCTAACCTTTTATTATTAACTGGGTGAAGATTTGTAGGTTGCATTAGCTCTCTGTTGAACAATTCATACACATCATATTTCATGCCACTGATTACAACCCCAACAAAATTCTTGCAGGCCTCTCTCTCTTAGTGTATTGCATGGCATTTTACCCAAGTCTATATGTACCTGCCTTCCAGGGAGTAAGTACTCTTCCTTTTCCCTGCCACCCTGGTCATCCACATAGAGCGTTTCACTGGGGTGAAAACCTTTTCTTTTCTCGTACAGTATGGGTCCCTCTGGGATTGCCTGCCTTCAGAGCCACCCATCTTATGAGGTGTTTCCAAGCGTCCTCATTATTCTTTAACATTGTGCATCCCACTTTGCAACAACAACAAAAAATAATCAGCAGGAAAGTTCTCCCTTGTAAAGCATCCTACTTAAGTTACGAAATGATACAATGCAAAAACAAAACAAAACAAACAAAAGAACCCACACTTGAATGGGAGCTTTCTTAAGCTCTAAAAAGGAGATGCTTTTTTTGGGGGGGGTGGGGATGAGGGGAACTCTTTTTCTTGTTTTGTTTTTGCTTATAGAAGCTATTTGCTGAGGCGTTCAACCCATTCGAGGTGCTAACTATGGAGATTCTTTTCTGATTATTTCTAGGATTGAAATACTTGCCTTTCCCAAATAATTGCCGAGAGCTAATTTCAGAGAGAGAGAGCTGGAAAGACAGGCTGAACGGGAGAGAGGGAGAGTGGTTGGGAGCAGTCCCAGGCAGGTATGTCGACTTCAGTTTGTATCGTGACCCTAGCCCTCCTTCAGAAGGAGCATTAGGATTCACCTCAGCTCAGCTCAGCTCAGCGGCCCCTGCTCAGCTTTATTCTTTGATGAATAAGGAGTTGTTCTCTGATCATCACCACGTATGGCCTTCAAATAGCAATGCAACATTTTAACATGGAAAAATAAAGAACTGCAAAATGGACCATATCATGTTTTGATTTCCCTAATTAGCTGGAGCTGTGGGTTAGGCAAAGTTCAAGCCCACCTGCCACTCCACAGGAGTGAGGGGAAGCGGTTTACTCCTTTGGCTATTTACAATGAGATCCTTTAGAGCAGGGGTTCTCAACCTTCCTAAGGCCTCGACCCTTTCACACAGTTTCTCATGTGGTGGACCCCCCCCTCCCAAATCATAAAATTATTTTCGTTGCTACTTCATAGCTGTCATTTTTTGCTATTAGGAATTGGGTGACCCCTGTGAAAAGGCCATTTGACTCCCAAAAGGGTGGGGACCCATGGGTTGAGAACTGCTGCTATATATAGTTGTTATGGAACTATGTCAATGGCAGTGGGTTTAGGGTTGTGTGTGGGGGATGTGTTTGAATTAGCTATTAATCAGCAACTAGTTGCCATCAAGTCAATTCCTCCTCGTGGTGAGCCCATTGCTGTGAGAGTAGAACTGGGCTCCTCTGGTTTCCAGTGGCTGACTGGGGGGAGTTTGATTGTCAGGATTTCTTTGCAAGGCATCTCTGGGTAGACTTGAACTGCCAACTTTCCAGTCAGCAGCCTAGCTGGTTCGCTAACCATTTGCAGTACCTCCAGGATGCCAATTAGTTATTAGCAAGTTTTATGTGATAGCTAAATTTTGTGTCAACCTGACTGGGCCAGGACATTCAGTAGTTTGGCAGTAAGACCTCCCCCCTTATGACCTTGCATAATGCTTGTTTTCCCTACTTTCTTACACAAAAAGAGAACATACTCTTAGACATTAGAATCAAACCCCTTGACATGAAGATTAAGAACTTTTGACTCAGGGAACATCAAGTAACAAAACACAGTTCAAAAGATCAATATTCTATATCCTCGTCTGATGAATAGGAACTCTTAAAAGCTTGTGAGTGACCAACTAAGAAGCAACTATTGACGCTTTCCCACTTGGAGCACAGGAGTATGAAGAAAAAGAAAGACTCTAGGAATGACTAACGGCCCCCCAAATCACGGCCGCCTCTAACCTGAGAGCAGAACTAGACAGTGCCTAGGTGCTGCAACTGATCATGCTGCTTAAGGACACAACAGACGGTCCTGGTCAGAATGAGTGGTTTTTGTATTTAAATGTAGAACAAAATTCAAAGGGAAAAAGACCAAACTGAACTAGATAGAAAGGCTAAAGGAACTCCCAAGATACTACCCTGATGATAACCCTGGAGGCCATGTTGCAGTCAAAGAGATGGACTGCAAAACAAGCACCACAATTTTCCAAACAAACAGTAAGAAGCCAACAGGATAACATTTGCTCAAAACCAAAGATGAGAAGACAAGAAGGGACAGAGAAACCTAATGAGTGAAAACAGGAAGCCCAGTGAGGAAATAGAATAAAATCAGTGGCATAAACAATTCTTGTCTGAACTATTGATTGAGAAAACGAATAGTCTTTGAACTTTTATCTAGAGTACAATTGCATTTTAAAAGGAATCGGGCCTCAAGTCGTTGTAGAGTTCTTTAAGTCGTTGTAGAGTTCTTCACTATCCGTACAGCAAGAGTTTACTCATTCTTTCCTATAGATACAAAGTACAGCATTGTGTGGGTGAGCCAAAATTTCTTTAACCAGTTCTTCAGAAAGTTATTTCTGATCTTCAGAAAGTTATTTTCTGATCAAAGAAAAAAGAATAACCACATCCACATGTGTGTTAGTCCAGGTAAACTAGAGACACTAATCCATGTACACTTATGTGTATAAGAGAGAGTTGTATATAAAGAGTAATTGCACATTAAAAAAGCATCCCAACCCAGTCCAAGCCCATAAATCCTATAGTAGCCCATATGTTTAATACCAATCTCTAACATCCACTTCAGACTCATGAAGCACATTTAATGATGTTCACAGGCCAGTGGGTAGAAATTCTTTGGGTCCAGTGGTGTTGTGAGCATCTCAGCACTGGCAGAGTCTCCATGTGGCTTCTCCAGTTCCCAGGGCACGAGGTCTATCAGCTTAGTGTCACGTGTCTTGTCAGTAGACTGTTCTTCAGGGAGTGAGCAGAGAGAGAAAAGTGTCTCCTATCTCCAAGGAGGAAAAATAATGGATTTCCCAGAATTCTCAGGAGAAGGTCAGGCCCACACAGAGGCCTCACTGGCTATGACCTGATTGACAGACTAGACTCCACCCCTTCGCTCATAATCCTCTCAAATTGACACCAGATTATGTAACTCCCACAACATATCATTGCCTACACATACATATTGCTAAGATAAAGTACTTGAAGTGAAATTTCTGAGTCAAAATGTATTGATGATTTTGGAAGACTTTACTGAATTTCTTTCCTTATAGGCTGTACCATTTTTGCAGTACCGCCAATGGTTGATATTATTGTTAGGTACCACCAAGCCCACAGTGAACCTATGAACATCCGAACAAAACACGGCCTGACCTTGTACTCTCCTCACAATTGTTTCGATGCTTGCGCTCATTGTTGCAGGCACTACATCAGTCCATCTGGTTGAGGGCCTTCTTTCCCTGCTCCTCCCCATCACCACCCATGAGGTCCTTCTCCAGGAACTGGTATCTCCTGACAACACGTCCAACGTATGTAAAGCAAAGTCCTATCATCCTTGCCTCTAAGGAACAACCCTGGCTATACTTTTTACAAGACACCCAAGTTTTCCCTTTTAGTAGTTCATGGTGCTTTCAAATAATCTTTGTTAGTATCACAATTCAGATGCATTAAATTTCCTTTGGTTTTCTTTTATTAATGTCCAATTTTCACATGCAGAATAATTGAAACTACTATGGCTTGGGTCAGGCACACCTTCGTCCTCAAAGTAACATCATTGCTTTTCAGAACTCTAATGAAATCTTGCACAGTAGATTTACCCAATGCAACACATTTTTTTTTTAATCTCTTGATTGCTGCTTTCATGAGCATTGATTGTGGATCCAAGCGAGGCATAATTTTTGACAACTTCACTCTTGTCTCCATTTATCATTTTTCTCCTATTGGTCCCCTTAGAAGGATTTTGGTATTCTTTACAATGAGTTATAATCCATACCACCAACAGACAGTAAGTGATTCTTCAGAGCCTACCTACCATAACAAGTTAACACCTCTTGAATGTTAAGCAAGATCAAACTGGATGAAAATTTTGGGCATTTACCAATATCAAATGACTAACTTTTGAACATTTGAGCTGATTCCACTTTTGCTACCAGCAGCACCAAGATTAATGTAACTGTCACAAAATCTTTGCTCACATGTTAATTATTTATCGTTGATTGGGATTCCAAGACAACCTGCATTGTTAGGGCTTTTGATCTGGGCTGCCTATTGGGGGTATTCTTCTTTTGTTTGTTTGTTTTGTTTTTGTTTTTGTTTTTTTTTGGGGGGGGGTATTCTTTAAAGCCTTGTTGACTTCATGGTTCCTCTTGGGCTGCGAACTGCAAGGTCAGCAATTCAAAACCACCAACCAACGATGCATAGGAAGACAGAGCTCTCTGCTGCCATCAAGGGTCAGTCTTAGGAACTCACAAAGACAGTTCTACCCTGTTCCATAGGGTCACTAAGAAGCAGCATCAACTCTATGGATATGAATTTTTTTGAAAGCACTGGTGGCAGAGTGGGTTACACTTTGGGCCGCAAACCCCAAAGATGACAGTTCGAAACCACCAGCCACTCAGTGAGAGAAAAATGAGGCCTTCCACTCCCATCAAGAGTGACCATCTCAGAAACCCACAGGGAAGCTCTGCCTTGTTGTATAGGGTTGACATGAGATGGGAGAGACTCCGTAGCAGTGAGTTTTTTGAGTGCTGGTTAAAAGCTCAGGACTTTTCATCATGGAGAAGCACACTCTCTATTCCTGTAATGTAATTAACGCTCCAAGCTTTCGTCTAGTAAACAAAATCTAGAAAATAGGTTTTCCTTCGGTACTTCAACATGTATTCAAAATGTTGTTAGTTAAATCCCTTCAACAATTTAAAATTTATTTACAAATTTGATACACCGAATTATTTGCATTACTTCACATGCCTTAAACAGCAAAGCTGATAAAACTTACACTTACTATTCTAACAATCAACGCAGAGTTCAGGTTTTTTTTTATTATCTCTGTACTTGATCTGAGGAGCTGTGGTTTGGGTGTTGGGCTGTTAACTCCAGGGTCAGCAATTCAAAACCACCATTGCTCCCTGAGAGAGAGAGATGAGAACATCTATTGTTTGTTCCCATAAAAATGTGTGGTTTGGGATATGGGGCCAGATATAGAGTCACAATAGACTTTATGGGGTAGAATTATAATAAAGCTAATTTATATACTTCCCCAGGAGCATAGTAATTTTATCAGAACCAAAACTAAGAAAGAAAATCTAAAAATAAATAAAAAACAGCTTCAGTCCAGGTTAGAGAACTTGGATGGTTAATTTGTTTGACATGTAATTATATCTTCCAAGATGATGCAAACCCAAATCATTTGCTCCTCAAACTTGGCTCCATTTGTATAATTCAGACTTTCCTCACTGTGTCTGTTATCAATTAGTGTCTATTGGTGGTATGGATTACAACTTATTGTAAAGAAAATCAAAATCCTTCTAAGTGGACCAATAGGAGAAAAATGATAAATGGAGAGAAGAGTGAAGACTTTTTTTTTTTTCGCAAGAGTTCCCTGAAATGTTGTCTTCTTTTTGGTTTGCTTTGTCAGTGTTACATAAGCCAATGTCATATTCCTATTACTTAGTTATCTGGCCTGTTAGCATGTGTTAGTCTGGGTTGACTAGAGAAACAAATCTCGAGACACTCATATGTGTGAGAGAGACAATTTTATATCAAAGAGCAATTGTATATTGAGAAAACATCCCAGCCTAGTCCAGATCAAGTGCACCATTTGCATATTAGCCCTTATGTCCAATACTAGTCCTTAAAGTCCTCTTTAGACTCACACAACACGTGCAATGATGCCAAATGCAGGAAGATCAAAGGCCAGTGGGTGGAAAGTCTAATGGGTACAGTGGCAGTGGAAACATCTTAGCACTGATGGGAATCCCCACACGGCTCCCCCAGATCCAATGCTCTGGCTACCATCAGTGTGGTTCAATGGAACTTGTCAACAGAAATGTGAAAGCAGAGAGGAAGTTGGGTCCCACCTCCGGGGAGGAAGAGAGAGAGTTCCCAGAATTATAAATAGGCCATGCCCACAAGAAGACATCTTCAAGTTGTAACCTGACAGTCTAGGTCCACCCCTTCATTCTTTCATCAAGTTGACATGAAATGACGGGTTTCATTTTACTTGGATCCACAATCAACACCCATAAAAGGAGCATCAAGAAATTAAATAATGTACTTCACTGGATAAAAAAATTAAAAGCAGAAAACTCACTGCCTTTGAATCAATGATAATTCATAACAACCGTATGAAACAGAGTAGAATTGCTCCTGTAGGTTTTTAAGACTGTAAATATTTTTTTTGGGGGGCATCACTGTCCTCTGGTGGTCGTGAGAGCTACCCAGTGCTGCTCCTGAGAGCTGCCGCTGGATTTGAACCGCCAAACCCGCAGGCCGCAGTCCCACACTCAACCACTTACACCAGCGGGCCTCTGCCTAAGACTGTAAATCTTTACAGGCATAGAATACTTAGTCATTGTATTGAATGATTTCAAACTGCTTACCTTTTGGTTGGCAGCCTAGTGCTGCAACACCAGGCCTCCTCACATTGAGCAAAAGTGAGGGGTATTTAAAGTATTAAAGATATCACTTTGAGACCTAAAACACAAGTCATTGTGTCTTAACTCACCTTATACGCATGTGAAAGATGAATAATGCATAAGGAAGAATAAAACATTTGAATTATTGTGTTACCCAAGAACAGTGATGACTCTAGATTGCTAGAGAACAAATAAATCTATTCTAGAAGTGAAGCCAGAACATTCTTTAGAAATGAGGATGGTAAGACTTCTCACATATGTTGACCTTATTACATGGCGGGAACTGTCCTGGGGGGAAAAACATCATGCGTGGTCAAGTAAAAGGTCAAAAAAGGAAAGACATTTCGCAATGACAAGCTTACCCAAAATGGGCTCAAACAGCAACAATTGTGGGGCTGGTGCAGAATTAGACAGTGTTCTGTTCTGTTGTACATAGAAATACTATGAGTAGGGTTATGAGTTAGATTCATCAAATCTAACAATCACAAAAGCCGACATTGATAGTTTTAGGTCTCCGATTGATACAAAAGGTTAAAATACTCAGCTCTCAATCAAAAGATTAGTAATTTGAGTCTACTCAGAGGTTCTTTCAAATAAAGACTTGTTTATTTACTTTCAAAAAGTATTCCTTGAAAACTCTAGAGGGCTCAATTCTACTCTGACACTCATGAGTCTGAGTTAAAACAATGTTAATGGAGGTTTGGGTTTTATGCAAGCCTTACTTTTAGACTCAAGTAAAAGGTTCTTTTCCAGCAGGGGGCTCACACTTTTTCAGCATGCGAGCTACTTATAAAATGATCAAGTCAAAATGATTTGCCAACTACAAAAATGCAAAACTTATATTTATTTTATTTATTCATTACATTTATTCACAAATGCATTGAAAATTCTTTATATGTACAATGTATGTTTATGTACCTTGCCTAACTGCATAAGTCCATATTGTACAACACAACACAATTAACTATGTGCATTTTTTTGTCATGACCTGAGTTGACTCTGATGACTTGCACTGAATGGAATGAGCCAGGGATGCATAGTCTGGACACTAGCTGCTGATAGCCAAACTCAAGCACACTTCCAAATGATCATCAGTCATGGTGGAACAGTACTTGGACTTAATGATCTTTATGTGGGAAAAGTCTGACTCACATAAATAAGTAGAGCTCAATAATGCAGTCAAGGAGGTAGCACATTTTCTCATGTTTGGGTGCTTTCCCTCTGCAAGTAAGTTCCAGAAGTGTTTATGTGCTCTGGACTTCAGCTGAATGTTGATGTGTAGTGTCAAAATCTCCCATTCCATATGAAAGGGATACATTTTTATGTTCTTCCTTGGTCCAGTTCCCCCACTCATTTTAATACCCTTTCTTACGTTTAAGAGAAAAAAGCCAAGGTCTAAAAATTGGTGATAACTTAGCTTGTCAGCTTTGGTGCACTTAGTGCAGTTGTTTGCACATGCGTTTGACACCTAAGATTGCATCTGATTGGCTGTGCTATCACTTAAGTGACGGGATTGATGATTGGCTTACATCTATTTTTTTTAATGACTTGATATCTACCCACACTACATTTGCAATCAACTAGTAGATAGTGATTAATGTTTGGTAATATTTGGTAATCCATCATCTTTTCACACATGCCTGAGCTTTCTTCTTACTAGCTGTACCTAATAGAGTTATGCTTTTTAAAGAACAATTTGGCTATCTCAGTTTTATAGCTTTCCTTCCTCCTTCTTGATCAAATAGAGAGAGATGGAGATTATATTTTATCAAATATAAAATGTTATTAATTTTCAACTTCTCCATTATTCATGTATCTCTAAGAAAGAAAATAATAACAAAATTATGAAGTAATACATTAGCAATAGTCTCGAATGAATCAGTTAGGTAGATTCTTGTGTGGATTCTTATTTGAAATTTCTCTTATCTCTTACTTTTTTTTCAGTGATTTTATTGGGGGCTCTTACAGCTCTTGTAACATGCAATACACCATTTGTATCAAGCATAGTTGTACACATGTTGCCATCTTCATTTTCAAATATTTTCTACTTGAGCCCTTGGTAGAAGTTCCTCTTTTCCCCTCCTTTTTTTATGAATCATTTTATTGGGGGCTCATACAACTCCCATTACGATCCATACATGCATCAATTGTACGCAGGCTACATTTGCACACTTGTTGCCATCATCACTCTCAAAACATTCTCCCTCCACTTAGGCCCCCAGTACCAGCTCCCCATATTTTTCTCTTACTTTTGTTTGAGGGTAATTTAAAAAAATCATAAATTATTTCCACAGGTCTATCTAGATAAGATAGGCAGGATAAACAATCTGGAGGAGAAAACAACAAGGGATCCAATATTTGGTGGTGAGAAGAGTGTAGGAAGTCTGATAGGGATTGATCAAGGGTAATGTAACCGAGAGAAATTACTGAAATCCAAATGAAGGCTGAACTTGACAGTGGGACAAGAGGAAAGTAAAAGGCAATAGAGGGAAAAAAAAACTGATGGCAAAGGGCATAAATAAGTGTAAATAAAGAGGGTGGGAAATAGATCTATGTACATATTTTATAGGTTTAGTATTAAGGTAACAGATGGACATTGGACCTCCACTAAAGTACTTCCTCAATGCAAGAATATTTTGTTCTATTAAACTGGTATTTCACGATGTTCCCCTTCACGACACAATCACTAAAGACAAAGCAGGTGCATAAGCGAATGTGCTGAAGAAAACTGATAGTGCCTGGCTTATCAAAAGATAGCATCTGGAGTCTTAAAGGGTTGTAGATAAACAAGCATCCATCTAGCTCAGAAGCAACAAAGCTCACATGGAAGAAGCACACCAGCCTATGTGATCACAAGGTGTTGAAGGGATCAGGTATCAGGCATCGAATAACAAAAAAAATCACATAATTGTGAATAAGGGGGAGTGCAGAGTGAAGACTCAAAGGCCATCTGTAGACAACTGGACATCACTTTACAGAAGGATCTCTGGGAGGATACGAGCCAGTCAGGGTGCAGCATAGCAAAGATGAAACATACAACTTCCCTCTAGTTGTTAAGTCCTTCCCCCCCAATCTAGCCCCCATCAAGATCCCAATTCTACCTTGCAAGTCCAGCTAGACAGAGGATGTATACACATACAGATAGGAACTGAAAAGACAGGGAAAGACAGGACCGATGATCCCTTCAGGACCAGTGTTGACAGTGGGAATACCGGGAGGGTGGAGGGAAGGGAAGGTAGAAAGGAGGAACCGATGAGAAGGATCTACATATAACCTCCTCTCTCGGGGATGGACAAAAGAAAAGTGGGTGAAGGGAGACATTGGACAATGTAAGAGATGACAAAATAATACCTTTTAAATTATCAAGGGTTAATGAAGGAGAGAGGAGCGTGGAGGAAGGGGGCAAAAATGAGCTGATACCAAGGGCTCAAGTAGAAAGAAAATGTTTTGAGAATGATGGCAACAAATATACAAATATATTTGACACAATACATGGATGGATGAATTGTGATAAGAATTGTATAAGCCCCCAATAAAATGATTTTTAAAAAATCATCAAAAAATCAAATTTTCCATGAACCTTTCAGGGCCACTCTCATATTTGTTGGTGTATCTGTTGGTATCTCAATAACAAATGAACACAACTCTCTTCATTTCTGGGCATCTTTCTTTCTCAGAATGCATAAAGTTGTTGGTTGTTGCATTGAAAGAAAATGTGGAAAATATTTTTATATTCTTCTAAAGACAAATACTTGCCTCACTAACATCAATTGTCCATTCCACTGCCTTTCTGTGTACATCATAATATCACTTCAATGCTGTGTTAGTGTGGGTAGACTAGAGAAACAAATTCATAAACATGTATATGTATATAAGGGAAAGGTTTCCCAATCCAATTCTGCCCCAGTTCACAAGTCTGATATTAGCCCATATGTCCGATACCAGTCTGTAGAGTCTTCTTCAGATTTACAAGGCACATGCAATGAATGACACCAGGACAATCACCGGCCAGTGGGTGCAGACTTTTGTGTATTCATGGTGATAAAAGCATCTCAGCTCTGACAGGGGCCTCTCTGGGACTTCTCAAGCATCTCAGCACTAGCAGGAATCTCCACACAGGCCCTTCGGCTTCAGAGGTCTCGTTCTATCAGGGTAAGGCCATGTGGCTTCTCCTCCGGCTCCTCCAGTTTCCAGAACTCAGGGACTATCAGCATGCTGCCTTCTTGTCTTGTCAGTAGAGCGTCTTCTAAGGACTGAACGGATAGTCTCTCACCTCCATGGGAGAAATAGCCTGAGATTTCCCAGAATTCTCAGAGAAAGCCATACTCACACAGAGATTTCATTGGCTATCTCCAGATTGACAAACTAGACTCCACCCCTACACTTCCAATCATGAAATTGACACCAAAGTACATGAGTGCCACAAATGCCAAAATTAAAGGAACCTTTTTTTTTTATGTTGAAATTTTCTCTTTTATTTCTGTTTTGCTGAGAATTTTTTCTTATGATTTTGCTTATTGGTCTGGTTGTGAGGACTTCTGTTTCCTTCTTTTAAAAATCATTTTACTTGGGTCTCATACAATTCTTATCACAGTCCATACATACATCTACTGTGTCAAGCACATATGTACATTTTTACCATCATCATTCTCAAAAACATTTTCTTGTACTTTGGTCTTTGGTGTCAGCTTCTCACTTTTTTCTCCTCCCTCCCCCATCTTCCTCCCTCATGGACCCTTGATAATTTATAAATTATTATTATTTTGTCATGTCTTACTCTGTCTGATGTCCCCCTTCACTCACTTTTCTGTTGTCTATCACTCTGAGAAGGGTTATATGTATATCATTATGATTGGTTCCCTTTTTATCACCCCACCATCTCCTTCCCCTCCTGGTATGGCTACTCTCAATATTGGTTCTGAGGTTTTACCTCTCCTGAATTCTCTGTGTTTCCAGCTCTTATCTGTACCAGTGTACATACTCTGGTCTAGCTGGATTTGTAAGGTAGTATTGGGATCATGATACTGGGGGGGAGGAAGCATTTAAGAACTAGAGAAAAGCTGCATGTTGCATTGTGGTTGCAATGCACCCTGACTGACTTGTCTCCTGCTTTTGACCCTTCTGTAAGGGGATGTCCACTTGCCTCCAGATGGGCTTTAGGTTCTCATCCTGTACTTCCCTTCATTCACAATGATAGGATTTTTTTAACGATAGGATTTTTTTGTTCTTTGATGCCTGATACCTGATCCTATCAACACCTCATGATCACACAGACTGTTGTGCTTCTTCCATGTGGGTTGTGTTGCTTCTCAGCTAGATGGTCACTTATTTACCTTCAAGCCTGTAAGACCCCAGATGCTATATCTTTTGATAGCCCAGCACCATCAACTTTCTTCACCACATTTGTTTATACCTGCTTTGTCTTCACCTATTGTGTCAGAAAGATGAGCATCATGGGATGCCAGTTTAAGTGGACAAAGTGTTCTTGTATTGAGGGAGTACTTGAGTGAAGGCCCAATGTCCATCAACTATCTTAATACTAAACCTATATATATATGTGTGTGTATATATGTATATATATATATTTCAAAAAACATTTAATATGGTAGTTAAACTTGAACCATAAAATAACAAAAATGTATTTTAGATACTGTTTAAAATATATAAGATGCTGTATAAAGATGTCCCAGCAGTCATTACTCACCCTGTAAGAAATTTTTTAGCCATTACAGTAATCAAGCAAGCAAAGTCCTGGGTATCCCAGCCCCCTTGCGAGGGGGGCTCCAGCTGTCCCCACCCTCCCCACCAGGGTATTACCAGCCATCCATGCTCTTTAGCCTCCCCTGTTCTCACTGCCCCCACCCCACCCCGATCAAGGATATCCCTGGCCACCCAAGAATGCAGCAAGAGGAAGGCTCCACTATCCTCCATCAAGATAGATAGCCCAACAGTGTTCAGGACCTGACAAGGTAAGACTCAGTCACCCCTCCAATCCAACAAGGAAAGCCCTGGCCATACCCACCACAACCACAACAAAGGCCCCAGCTATTACAGCAATCTGGCAAGGAAGCAAAGTGGACAGGTTTTAAGTGGAATACCATTGACTGGGGTGGGGTTCTTGATTAAAAATTTGCTCTATATGGAGCAACAAAAACTTTCACAGAACACAAAAATAGTATTGTAATATATTTATTTTAATTTAAAAATGCCACAGGATGTTGTTAAATTGTTTTGTTTTTGTTTTTGTTTTTTTGGGGACATCACTGCTCTCCGGTGGTGGGAGTAGGAGGCCCAGCCCCACTGCTGGAATTGAACCTCCGTCCCAGTGGGCCGCAGTCCCACACACAACCACTACGCCACCGGGGCTCAGCCCTATTAAATTGTTAAAAAATGGGCTGTCTGGTCACTTTACCCTATGCATCTCCATAATCTGGCAGGAAGAGCCTGGCCAAGAATCCCCCAGTTGTCCCAGAATCAACAAGATATACCTTAGCCATCCCTAAAAGGAAGTGCCTAAACCATCTCTGACTCCCAGCAAGGAGACTCTGGCCATAGTGACACCTAAGAAAGAAGGCCACATGCATCCATACATACTGTCAATGAAGGCCCCGACTGCTCCCAACAGTCAGAAAGGAAGGCCTCAAACATCCCAACTCAGTAAGAAAGCCTCCCCTGTTCTCACTGCCCCCACCCCACCCCGATCAAGGATATCCCTGGCCACCCAAGAATGCAGCAAGAGTCCACCGCCCCCAGACAACTCAAAAGTCCATTCAAGATCAATGGCTGCACCACAATGGTACAGACACAGCCATCAATCATAGAGTACAAAACAAACCAAGAAAAACAGTCACGAACAACTGAGCAACACCCAGACACAAATAAATACTCTGAAAAAGAGGCCATGTAAGAACTAGAAATAGAATTCAGTAGAATGTTGTTTATATATCTTCAATGAAGGGAAGAAAGAACTGAAAACTAGAAATCCGGCCTGAGCCCTGGTGGCATAGTGGCATAGTGGTTGAGTGCAGGACTGGAGCCCATGGGCTTGGTGGTTCAAATCCAGCAGCAGCTCTCCAGAAGCAAGGCTGGGTAGCTACCACGACCACCAGAGGGCAGTGATGCCAAAAAAAAACAAAACAAAATAAAATAAAATAAACTAGAAATCCTAAGCCAAATAAGACTCCAGAAAAGAAGCAATAAGACAACAGGATTAAAAATGGTGAAGGAAAACCAAAGAAAAGGGAAACTGAATTATTGAGCTTGAAGACAACTCATTTTAATACAACCAATAAAAGAAACAATCCATGGCGGGGGTGGGTGGGGAAGCAAATGAATCTGAAGCAAGCCTACAAATTATATGGGCATTCATCAACAGGAACAACCTACTTCTCATTGGGATCCTGGGGTAAACAATCTACAAAGAAATTAGTACAAGAAATCATGGAAGAGAACTTCCCCAACACAATCGAGAAAGAGAAAATAACTATATAAGATGTTGAGATAACACCAAAGAGGAGACCTCCCCCCCAAAAAATGTCACAACATAACTATGTTAGTCTGGGTAGACTATAGAAACAAATCCAGGGACACTCAAATATAGGTATAAGAAAGAGCTTTAAGATGGACATTGGACCTCTACTCAAGTCTTCTCTCAATGCAATGGGACATTCCCTCACAGAAGGGTCGTAAGGAAGAGATGAGTCAACCAGGGTGAAGCATAGCACCAATGAAATACACCCTATTCCTCTGATTCCTTGAGGTTATATTCCTCCATGGTTATGACCCTGATCTTGCCTTTCACTGCGGGCTAAACCAGAGTCATGTACACAGTTACAGGTAGGCTCACAACACAGAGTCCAGTCAGATAAACCCCTCAGGAACAGAACATAGGAGGAGTGACACCAGGAGGGTAAGAGTTAGGTGGGGAGAGGAGGGAGAAGAAACACAGAAGGAAGGGAGACAGTTTTTGGTGTGATAAATGAAAATAATAATAATTTATAATTTATCAAGGAGTCATGAGGGTGGGAGGGTGGGCAGGAGGGTAGAAAGAGGAGCTGATAATAAGGGCTCATATAGAAAGTAAATGGTTAGAAAATAGTGATGGCAACATATGTAAAAATATGATTAATACAATGAATTATTATAAGAGCTGTATGAGCGCCCAGTAAAATTATCTTTTAAAAAAATAGAGCCCATAGACTGGGAGAACATTAGCAACAGCACATGGACAGGTGACTGGTCTTTGAAGCATAGAATATGACAAGACTTCAGTAAGTAAAAACAAATAGTTCAGTTAAAAATCGAGCAAAGACATGAACAGACCCCCCCCATTGACATTCAAATGGCTAATAAGCACATGAAAAATTTTCAGTCACTAGCCATCCAGAAGATACCAATCAAAACAACAACCATGACAACTCTAATAAAATGTAATAATAATAAAATAACAAAAGCTGGAGAGGGTGTAAAGAGGTTGGAGCTCTCATACACTGCTGATAGGCCTATAACCATGTAAAAAAGTGCAAAAGCAACAATGGTGCTACCTGAAACAACTGGGAAGGGAAATCTTGTATGACCCAATATTACCTCTGCTTTGTCTACACCCTTCAGAAATAAGATATGTATCATGGACAAAAGTATGCACTTCCATGTCCTTGGAAGCACGGTTCACAATAGAACAAGCTTGGAAATGGCCCCAAAACCCAACAGTAGGGCTGAGCCCCAGTGGCGCAGTGGTTGTGTGCGGGACTGCAGTGGCCCACTGGGTTGGCAGTTCAAATCCAACAGCAGCTCTCCAGGAGCAAGGCTGGGCCTCCCACTCCCACCAGAGGGCAGTGATGCCAAAAAACAAACAAACACCGCAACAGTAGAAGACTAGTTAAAGGAATAATTAAAGAATAGTAAAAGAAAAGTTAAAGAAAAGTACATACACCCAATGGGATGCTATGCATTAGTAGAAAGCATTGAGGAACTATGAAGCACCTCATGAGATGGATGGACCTGGAGAACATTATGCTGGGCAAAGGTTAGTCAATCACAACAAGACAACTATTATATGAGGCCATTACTGTAAAGACAAACACCAAGCCAAAGACAGGTATTTCTTCTCAAGTTATGTAATCATTTAATCTGGTATCCCAAACAACTGGTGGCAGCTCTGTCTAATGCTTAAGGAGCAATTCTACTGCTTCATAAGGTCACTATGAATTGGAATTAACTTGACAGTGGGGTTAACACATTTCAATTAGCTAGAATTTTCTTTTTTTTTTTTTTTAAATGCTCAATTTGACACAACATGGCCAGGCCTGTCTTTAAGATGACTTTTTTTGTCTTTTCAATGTCACTGTGATATTTTGCCAGCATCCTTGCTTTCTGATAACAATTAGCATATTTCATTCTGCTCCCTTCTTTCTAACACATGGAATTAGCTACTTTTAATAGTAATTGAATTAAAGATCAGAAACTAAGCACAGACAGAAGGGCTCCAAATTAGATAGTTCCTGTTTCATACCGTTGGCAGCCAGGATGATATACTGTGAAGTCCCTTTGTTACAGGAAAGCTTTAACCAGTATTTCTGTTAACAATCTTAAGTTTGTACTGATTTATTTAATTATAACATCCCAACTAACTAAACCCTCTGGAATTTATATGTAATATAAAGTATTTAAAAATTAAATATATACATTAACTTAAATGTTTTACCCCTCGCCTAACTTTAACTTTACTATCCTCTCACTATAATCCTTCGTGTTTTTATACAGCTTCTTTCATTTGTTGTTGCTGGAAATACATAGAGCAATTCCAACTTCTACATGGATATTTCAGTGACACTGATTGCTTCCTTCAAGTTGTGCATCCAGTCTCACTCTCCTACTGTGGCTTGTTCCTCCCCCATTAACATAAACTCACTGTCCCCTGTCTTCTTTCTTGACTTGTTTTGAGCCTATAAATAGATCTTAAAAGGACAAAATGTGTCAGGCAGATATTTTTTCCCCTGTTAAATGAAACTTTTATTTGGCTTTAAAAAGGCATCAGGGTAAGTTTTTTGGTATTATCTTAAGTCAATAGTTGCAGGGTTCACAGACCCTGCATGGTTTTAGAGCCCACAAGACTTTAAAGTTCTATTTTGCGTTTTCTCCCTTTTTGATCCAGATTCTTGGATAGAATGTTTTATCAAAATATTCAGTAATGGTAGCTGGCACTATCCAGTTCTTCATGTTTCATGGCAAAGAAGGCAATCAACCACACTCCTACTGAGGATGTTTCAACGATCACCAGCCTATATAATAATTATTGACATTGCCACATTTCCTCCTAGATATTTTATATAAATTTTACATTCTAATATTAAAAGGTGGTAATACCTATTTCTCCTAAAATTACATTTTTGTCTTGAAAAAAATAGCTTTATTTTGGGGGTGGTGGGGGTGGTTAAGAAAGTTAACTAGAAGAATTAGGAACACATAGCTATTTTCGTAGACTTTGCAACAGAGAACTAAAAATCCTCTAAAAAATGCATTCTTAACCTGGAGGCCTATAGATCTTCAAAGCTACTGATAGATTGCTAAATTTCACCCTACCTCCACCCTATGGAAAGAACTCACAGTTTAGGAATGTTCTAAAACTGATGTAGTACTGATTGTACAATTATCCTTGATATGATTGAATGATTGAAGTATTGAATTGTATGATATGTAAATTATGTGCCAATAACACTGCTACAAAAAAAGAAATCATAGCTTACATCAAATTCTCCATATTCTATGTGACTAAAGAAGCTAAGATCCATTATTCTATAAAAATAGAATGCTCTCTCTTCAAGGTGATTTTGGACAGTCAATCAATATTTTATCCAATACAAATACAAGAATGAAATTTGAATGTGTCATAATTAAGACTGAAAATAGCTTTGAAAGGTGGGAGGGTGAGGGAGCACTGAAACTGAATATGATTACACAACTCATTTTAAAGGCAATTTAATCAGGGGGGTAAAAATGTGTTTCAAAATTGATTGTGGTGATGATTATACAACTCTTCTTGATATACTTGAATTATGTGATATGTGGATTATGTACCAATAAAGTGTTTAAAAAAGAAAATAGCTCTGAACTACTAAAATGACCAAATCTAACACGCACGTGTACACACACACACACACACACACACACACACATACACACACACACAATCTCCGAAATGCAATGCAGGCTTTGTAGAACTGTATGTGAAAATATCTGGAAACAATTCAAAAGTGCTACTTGACCCTAGCCTTACATATATTGCGTAGACTCAAGTATAAGCCAAGTTTTTCAGCACATTTTTAATGCAGTTTTTGTGGTAAAATCAGGTCCCTTGACAGATACTCAGGTCATCGGCTTATACTCAAGTATATGCAATAAGTTACCTTTAGTTCATTTTAGCTCTTGCTGAACATACAACTGCTTGAGTTCACATCCTAAAGATTCAATACATCTGTGGCCAACCTAAATGCCTGTATCTTTTCTTATATTCAACAATTTTTGTGGCTTTTCCTAATACATGACCAGAATTTCGGTTTTGAACAGCCTAAGTCTGAGTCTTTCTTACCTTGTTTGGTAGCTGGGGAACCCTATTAGCATGAGATTATTTGTTTGTAAAAGAGGGATATAACTGGGCCTACTTCACTATATTATTATGAGAAGGAAATGTGACAACATGATAATAATAAATTATTAAATAAAAATAGAAGTTGCAAGTAAAAATAGAACTTTCAGTTAAGTTTAAACTTCAATCAAACACCAAAAACCTTTTTAGCATAAGTATTTCCCATGAAATATTTGGGACACATTTATTTTACAAAAGAATCTTTATTTTTCTGAAATTCTAATTTAACTGGATGTTCTATAGTTTATCTGGAAACTGCATTAGGCATGGGAAGAAAACAATAAATACTAAAACAGAAACAAAATTAAAAAACTCAGTAACAGAGTACGCTGAACATTTTTATGTTATCTGGGAGGCCAGAGGTCCTATGGAGGAAACCTTCACTTTTGTGAATTGGAGATGCCTCCCACTCATAGTCTCCTAAGTGAAAGTTATTTCCCATGATGTTCTCCCATAATAATGCCAACCTAAGGTGCTGTTTACAAAACACTGTCACTGACTCTACACTGGAGGTCACTGCTTGAAGGTTATTTGCCTGAAGGTTGTCAGTCATCTAAGGCAATCAGACCCTATTGTCTGTCCCATTCTAGAGTCAACTCCCGTCTGAGAAGGATAATGGATTATTCCCGTGAGGGAGAGCCCAAAGACTCCTAAGGTCAAGCCAACTCAGGTGTAACCAAGCTTAAGTGGCCATCTTGACTCTAGCCCACCTATCTTGTTACATATATGTGCCTTCCTGTTACATGTGTGCCCCTAGTGCCTCCCCTTTCTATTGCGTGCACATTTTTGACTTGTCCCCCTTCTGTTGTGTGTATACTTATTGTACAACCCCTTCCTGTTGCATATGTGCATACTGTGGCCTGCAGGCCCCAAATTATATAAATTTGTGAAATTGCATTGCATGCTTTCTGTGAGAACCTGACTCCTGAAGTTACAGTCCCAGAGGGCAGCACTTGCATGCTTTATCTTGTCTGATGTCTCTTTAATTCACCCTTCAATACACAACTGCCCCTTGGACTCGTTTGGTTGTGGGGGCTGGTACCCCACAGAGCCCAAAACCTAGCTGAAAAATAAGTAGATTAAGCCACTGGCAGATCCTCTCTAGTCACTGGCAAAGGTCTGGAAGAGCCATACTCTCAAACATAGCTCATTGTACTCCTGGTTATGCTGGATCAAGTTTGATACTGGGTCAGTTGATCAGTTGACCTCCCTCTAAACCCAACCTGAATTTTCTCAGGTGCAAGGATCTTTCTTGCCTGATCCATGAAAAAAAAAAACTATCTTCCTTGACTTTTAATATATTGATGGATGTCTTTTCTTTTAAACTCATTGTAGATTTATCTTTCTATGACTATTGTTTTATCCATACCACATTATTTCACTTGGGTTCTTTACTGTTTCTATTGTGTTTATCAGTTTCTGAAACACAGAAGGAGTGCATGTATAGAGATAATAACCAATGCCCCTGTGGATTTCTGAGACTCTAACTCTTCAGGGGAATAGAAAAACCTCATCTCTTTCTTCACTAGTGGTTGGTGGTTTCCAACTGCTGGCTCTGTGATTATCAACCCAACACATAACTTACTAAGTCATCATGGTTCCAGGATGGACTGAAACACTTAAAATTACGTAAAGTGAAATGCAAAGGAGTAGCATCTTTGATGCAAGGGAAAAGTGGAAACTCCATAATTTCTATTTTTACTATGTTTTCTAAAGAAGCAATTATATTTCTTAATCAGGGTTTTATTTTCTATGAGTCACACTATGAGTAGAAGTTCCCTGAGTGATGATGGGTTTGGGTTTAGTTTATAAATAGCTATGATTCCTTTTCCTACAGTTTCCTAGGACTACACTAGTGGCTGCCATATTTTTAGGAAAAAGAAGTCCATTATTGTGAGATATTTTGTGGCAAAGGTGTGCTGTCTACTCAAAGTGGGAGGTAGGGCAGTGGGAGTGGGGAAGGTGGGGACAATCTACTCAGCAGCTACTAATCAAAAAGCAAAGCAAAACTCACTGCCATCCAGTTAAGTCCAACTCAGAAACTGCATAAGCCAGAGGAGAATTACTTCCTAATGTTTCCAAGACTGTAAATCTTCAGGAGAACAGACAGTGAGTTCTCTTGCAAATCCCTCCTAAGTTTGAACCTTCCCCCCAGCCCCAGACTTATGACCTTGGACTGGACTGGGTTGGGTTATTTTCTCAGTGTTCAATTGCTCTTTATATAAACCCTTTTTCTTATATACATAGCGTGTTATGAATTTGGTTCTCTAGTCTACCTGGACTAACCCCATGGTTGTTGGACTTTGTTTTAAATCTCTTCCTTTGAGAGTGTCCAATGAATGGTGGCCCAGGGCCACCATGTATTTACAATTTAAAGCGCTCCTTTCTTTCTTATGAGATGTATTAGTCGGATAGGCATGAGTCTGCCTTTATGAATAAATGCATTCACCAACTCCCATTGTTCACGTAAATAATGTCCACTCACTTGAGTTTAAGCTGTACAAGTCAACCATTTATGTATTGCATTCTGAAAAGTCAACCCATACTTACATAATTTCATTTTCTCAGCAATGATAATAATGTTTCTCAAGTGATCCAGAGACATATTGAGTTATAGACCTATGAGTAGATGTGGGGCTCACCTTTCATTGTAACCCAAACTAAGAACAATGAAGCCTTATGGCATGGCCCTACTCAATATTTGCCCCCCATGAAGGGATCACAGAAGATTTGAATGCTAAAGCAAAGAGTTGTGAAGAGACTAGATGGTGCCTAACTAGCAGCAGAAGTGATGGCTTGCCTTAAAATGAGCAGCCATCTAAGTGGGTCATCAACCAAGACCTTTTAGTAGAAGCACACCTACCTGTGTGATCCAAATACTGCAATTAATAAAATCCAAATCCAAAGAATGGAATCAGAGTTTAAATTCTGAGCACTTGGCTTGCAGAAGGCTATGGATGACAGTGGAAGCCCAAAAGCCATTTGCAAGATCCCCACATGGATAAAGATTTGGGCAAATCCCCTCTGACCGTAGTCAAGAGACACGGATAGTCTTGCTGTCAGGCCAAGAGCAGGGTAAAGGTGATTGTGGCAGGTGTGTTGCTGTTGTTAGTGTCGTGCCGTTGAGTCCGTTTCAACCCTTTAAGACCCGATGCACAACAGAATGAAACACCGCTGGTGCTGCACCATCCTCACAACTATTCCTGCGCTTGAGCTCATTGTTGCAGCACTGTAGCAGACGTAGTTTGGTTAAAATATGACACGATCATCTGATCTCCCTTTTGACCCATTTTAAAGTTGTTTCTGTTTTTAATACTTTGTTTTTGATTGAGGTTTTTCTCCGTTTTGTCTTGTCGTTGTCAGTTTTTTACTTTTGTCTGTTGCCTTTTTCTTCGTGTTTGATATAATTTTCTGAATATGAACTCCAGGATAGGTAACTGTATAGAGACAGTAGCTGGATTAATAATTACCTAGGTGCCTGGCAGGGAAGGTGGAGGGGAGATGGGGCATTAGAAACAATGAATAGGAGAAGAAAATGTTCTGAAATTGAACGTAGGGAGGATTGCACAAATCTTCATATGATTGAAAATTAAATTACATCATATGTGAATCATATGCCAGTAAGACTATTAGTAAGTGAATTTACTCTAGTCAGAGTTTTCTGATTATGCTGGTTTTAAAGGCCATTTATAACCATTCCTCATTTCCCCTGTTAGTCAATCAGGGTTATTTTTGAATGCATCTTTCGGTATTGGTCTAACTTCGCCTTCTTATCACTGCCAACCCAATCACCAGTCCTACACAACCTGCTGCTCTCACCACCTGCTAACTGAACCGTTTTAATGGCTCTTTGAACATCCTTCCCAAGTCCACATCAATATGCTCCTGTAGCGCATTCATTCCAGGATTTTTCCATTGTATTTTTAAACATGTTGATTTCTGCACTGAAAATAATTTTGCTTACCCATAAAATGCAAATCTTTCGTATGATTTTTTTCCAGTTGAGGTATTGGGACGATGTTGGCCCATTGCTATTTCTTACCTGGTGACTTTGAGCAGAAAAGTTTTGTGCTCCAGTTAATCGTGTTGATGTGTTTATAGTATAGGAATTGAGCTAAGGCATGTGTATCACATTTAAATATGCATATCACATGCCTTTATAATGTATCTCCAGCTGGTCAGGGCACATCCTTGCTTTTCTTCATCTTTCTCAGTACTTGTTTTCCCTCATATCTATAGAACATAGATGTTTATTTTCCTTAGGTAAACACAAATAATTACATTATAATGAAGAGCAGAAAACCTCTCTCCCTGTAGGAGCTGCTAACATAAGCATTTATTGACTCTTCTCTGAGCCGGACATCATGACGGGTGCCGCTGTCCGGAGATGAACATCTTAACTCTGTCCTCCAGAAGTTTATTTAGCACAGTGGTTCTCATAATTTAGAATTTCTAAGAGTTATGTAGCATGTTAGTCTAAAATGAAGGTTCTGGAGCACCCACCTACCCCACTTCTTCATTTAAAGCTTGAGGTTGGGCCCAGGAACCAGTGTGTGAGCAACTGCTCCACATCATTCTCATGCAAGTAGCTCATTGTTAACACCTTTAAAATACCACATTAAATACGAGGGACTGTTTTGGTTTTTTCCCAGTAAACCTATGCTATGTGCTGTTATTGGAAGTTTAAGAAAGAAAAAAAATGCTGTTGAACCAGTTCCCCTTTTTCCATTTTTCCATCCATGCTTTTTTTTCTCATCATTTAAAATAAATCCTCTCATGTTCAGAGATTACCAGTTAAGCATAAGAAATTTAAAGTACGAATATATTGCTTTGCTACAAACCTAGAAACCTGCCATAAAGATATATACTTGGAGTCATAAGCCAAAACATTTTAGAACACTATCATGGTAATTTTATCACTTTATAAAAGTTTAGGTCCTGCTGAGCCCTGGTGGCATAGTGGTTGTGTGTGGGACTGTGGCCCACAGGGTTGATGGTTTGAATCCAGCAGCAGCTCTCCAGGAGCAAGGCTGGGCTTCCTACTCCCACCAGGGCAGTGATGCAGGGGGCGGGGGGGGGCAATTTAGGTCTTAACATTTATCATCTTGAATTCTTTTTTCCCCTCTCCCACAAGATATATTTATTTTTTCTCTCCCCATTCCCCCCCACCCCCCACCCCGCCACTTCATACAGCTTCTTCTGGCAGGATTTTCCTGCTTGTGGTATATAATCTGGTGTCAATTTGAGAGGATTACAAGTGAAAGGGGTGGAGTCTAGTCTGTCAATTGGATCATACCCAATGAGGCCTTCTCCTGAGAATTCTGGGAAATCTGGTACTTCCTTCTTGGAGGTGGGAAACATCTCCCTCTCTCTACTGACTTCCCTGGGAGACACTGCAGCTGAATATACACATGGAACTACCCTAGTCCTCTGAGCCCGACAAGCCACATGGATGCAACCAGACCTCTGAAGCCAGAGAAGCCACAAAGAAACCCCAGTCGATGTTGATATGTTTACAAGGCCACTGGATCCAAAGACTTTCTACCCACTGGTTTGTGATTGTCCTGCATTTGACTTCATTGTATGTGTTTCATGAGTCTTGAAGAAGACTTTATAGATTGGTATCAGACATATAGGCTAGTATCAGACTTATGGACTCAATCTGGACTGGGTTGGGATCCTTTCTCAATGTTCAATTCCTCTTGTATATGAAACTCTTCCAAAAATAATAAAAAAATAAAACTCTTTCTTATATGTTTATGAATTTGTTTCTCTTGTCTACTCAGATGAACACACTGCTTCCCAGAAGAAATAGTTTGTTTTTCTAATCCAACTAAAGTCCCAAATTATGACTTACTTGAGATGCAACTTCTAACATATTCCCACTACTTTGAAAAAGACTACAAAAATCAGTTTATAACAGGTGTGCAAATGTGGTATGTAAACAACTAACATATGTATTGATCATGATGGGAGTTGTCTGATCCACCAATAAAATGATTTGTTAAAAATAAAAAGAGGGGGGGCTGAGCCCCGGTGGCGTAGTGCTTGTGCGCGGGACTGCGGCCCGCTGGGACGGAGGTTCAATTCCAGCAGTGGGGCTGGGCCTCCTACTCCCACCACCGGAGGGCAGTGATGCCCCCCCCAAAAAAAACAAAACAAAAAAAAAAATAAAAAGAGGGGGGCTGAGTCCCAGTGGCGTAGTGGTTGTGCGCGGGACTGCAGCCCACTGGGACGGAGGTTCAATTCCAGCAGTGGGGCTGGGCCTCCTACTCCCACCACCGGAAAGCAGTGATGCCCCCCCAAAAAAATAAAAATTAAAAAAATTAAAAAATAAAAAGAGGGGAGAAAGAGGAGTTTATACCAAGGGTTCAAGTAGAAAATACTTGGAAATGAGGATAGCAAGATGTGTACAGGTGTGCTTGATACAAATGATGTGTAGAGTGTTATAAGAGCCATAAGAAAGATCATTGAGGGGCTGAGCCCCGGTGGCGTAGTGATTGTGCGTGGGACTGCGGCCCACTGGGATGGAGGTTTGATTCCGGCTCCACGGAGCAAAGGCTGGGCCTCCTACTCCCACCACCTGAGGGCAGTGATGCCCCCCCCCCCAAAAAAAAACCAAAAACAACAACAACAACAAAAAAGAAAGATCATTGAAAAAAGTCAGTTTAGACAAGGCAGAACATTAATTAATCTCACCCAGCAGGATTTCAGATCCATATTCTCTAATTTGACACCTGACTCATTAATGCTTCTGCATGTTTCCTTAGTTTTAGTCTTTTGCCAACTTGGCCAATGGGAACATGTGGGATTAACCAGATTGCAGTTTGATTGGAGGGCAAAGAAATAAATGGCTTTGCAAGCCCCCCCCCCCTTTCTCTTTTTCTCTAGTCACCAGAGCATTCTGATGCTTTCACTAGCTCTCTGCCTCAACTTGTGAACTACGCTACCTGTGGGATAGGCCAACCCATGAATCGTGTTGCCAGAGCCTCCTTTGAGACCTGCTTTGCCATGCTGCTAGAGTGCACGTCCCTGGAGCTTGAGGTTGGTGGATCCTGTCATCTTACATTGCTTGAGTTCGATATCCCATCTGGGCCAGGATTACTAAGCTCCTGAGCTGCTGACTGTTGGTGACCCACCCCGCTGGTTGTTTCCTGTGAGTAGACTCTGCCTGCACTGCCCAAGGGAAGACTCCGCTCTCCGAATCCTTAACCGTGAACCAGGCAGCCCTTGTGAGTTGAAGGATGTATTAGTCCGGGTAGACTAGAGAAACAAAATTCATAGACACACATGTGGATATAAGGAAAAGGTTTATATACAAGAGGAATGGGGCATTGAAAAAGCATCCTAGCCCAGTTCAGCTAAAAGTCACAAGTTTGATATTAGCCCATATGCCCGACACCAGTCTACAAAGTCTCCCTCCGACTCACTAAGTCGTAGGCCAGTGAGTGCAGAGTTCCAGCTCTGCCAGGGGTCTTCCCGTGGCTCCCCACTTCCCGGGCTCAGGGTCCATCAACAGCATCCAGTGATGATAGAGGCAACTCAGAGGTGGCAGTGCTCTCCGTGTGGCTTCGCCAGCCACAGAGGTCTGGCTCCATCAGGGTAAGGCCATGTGGCTTCTCCTCCGACGCCTTCAGCTCCTCGAACGCTGCCATCTTGTCTTGTCTGTAATTCATCGTCTCTGAAACTAACTCCCAACAACTGGGGAGATGGCTTCTCATCTCCACGAGGGAAATGTCGCAAGATTTCCCAGAAGTCTCAGGAGAAAGCCAGGCCCACACGGAGGCCTCATTGGCTACTCAATGGCCATCTCCAGATTAAGAAGCTAGACTCCACTCCCACATCGCAATCATGAAATTAACATAAGCACATGACCGCCACAAAGGACTTCCAATATATTAACTGTTCCATGGAAGTGAGTTGAACTGAGTCCTCTGTATTGCTGTGTGGACTAGTCAGAGGATATCTTCCTTCATGCTGTGTAGACTTGTCCATATACTGTAATACTCATGTATAAGCTGAGTTTTTCCAATACATTTTAAATGCAGTTTTTGTGGTAAAATTAGGTGCCTTGACTCATGTTCACGTTGGCTTATATTCAATTATATATGGTATATATAAAATCATAAGTGTCCTGGTTTTGTTTCTCTAAAGAACCCTGCCTAACACACTTCCCTTTCTAACATACTTCTCACAAAACACCTTAGCACACAATCATGACAGTTTTTAATCACTTTATATGTTTTCTGTGAAGGATCTCTTTATCACCAGGCTGATGAAGGCTTTCAGATGGTTTCTTCCAGAGATCACACCTGTTTGCCTTTTACCTGCAGACTGCAGCTGACTAAAGAGATGCCCTAATTCATCCTAATACAGGAACTCCATTGCTCCCCTCTAACTTCTCTAGAGCCGTTCTGTCCATGCAGGGAAGATAAAGGATAAGCCAAGTAACTATATTAATTTTTGAGAGCCTACTAAAAAACCCACCCTGCTTAGAGGTAGAGGAAGGCTCTCTCTTCCTTTTCTTTCTCCCTCCCCTTAACCTTACTCCTCCTCGCCCCCTACTTTCCCCCTTTCCTCCTGTGGGCAGTTATATAATCTCTATTAACTTGCATAGTCTGTCAATCAGGTCACAGCTTGTTGACCTCATTTTGGAGGTGCTATGGACATAAATTGCTCACTGGAGGCCAGGGCCACACTCTCACACTCTCTGCTTCATCTCCCTGCTAACAAGACACATGGAGGCATGCTGGTGGAGCTAGGACCCTGAAGCTGGGGTAGTGATGTGGATACACCTGCCAGTGCTGAGAAGCTTCCACTGCCACTGGAGCCACAAGAGTTGTCTCTCCCACTGGCCTGTGATCTTCATTAATTTGGCGTCATTGCATGTGTGGCGTGAGTCTGAAGAGGAATTTGTAGACCGGGCTAATATTGGATTTATGGACTTGATCTGTACTGGGTCAAGATGTTTTCTTATATAATTACTCTTTATATGAAGCTCTTTCTTATACACATATGAGTGTCTATTAATTCGTTTCTCTTGTTAACCCAGACTAACCCACCCTCTCATGTCCTTCTTACCTCTCTCTCACCCTCTCGCTCTCATCTTTAAAACAAACAAAAATCAAACTCATGAGCATCAGACTTTCTAATTAGCAGAAGATAACAGTCTACAGTCCATGTAAGAAGAAAACCCAAAATACTCCCAAAACTCTTCTAGAAGGGGCTACCATGCCTTTTAACCAAAGGAGAGCTCACCAGAAAAATTTCATACTAGTAATCATTTGTAGGTGTTTATCCACGTGTTCAACCAAACAGTGATCTAAAAAGACACGATCTTACAAAATGAGCCACATTGCTTATTCAGAAACCACAATTTGAGGAACAAAAGTTAAAGATGATTGGCCCTAGAAAATGTTGCAAACACAGCTCCTACGCATGCACAGTGGATTACGCTTTACGCAAGTACTCTTTTCTTCTTTGTGTTTGACAGTGTCTTGCAGGGGGAAGAGAAGGTGCCCGTTTGATTGCTGGTTTTCCATTCTAAAGAGTGCTCCTTGTCTTTCATATTTGAGGGCTACCAGTTCATTTTCTGCTAATAGTAATAAGAAGAAACATGCGTCTCAGGGAAATTTTGCAGCTGACTCCAACGTGCCAGCCACAGACATTCTACCTTTTGAATGGATTGAGGACAAGACCAAGGATAGGTTAGAAAAGGGAGGAAACTATGAGCAGCGTGATGATGCCTTGGAGTGGGTGCCGAGAACCTGTGCTTCAATCTTCCCTCTTCTCTTTCCATACAGCAAAATGAAGTTTCCCCTTCGAGGGGCAAGGGATGACAGTGGCTTTTGCTTCTAATTTTTTTATTCGACTTTATTTCCCTCACTTTTTCTCAACCTCCAAGTGTTAACTGTGTTTTCAACTTCAAAATCCATAGCAAGTGATCAGCTTTGATTCATGTGTGGGAAAATTTTTTTACTGTATTATGACATTCCTCTATACATTCCTCAGTCTATTTCTGCAAGCATGGGGGCAGTCTTCAAAACCCCACTGAAGATTACAGGACAGGATTGCTGTGAATAGCTGCGCAGGTTGTACAGTCCACATCCTGCACAACCATATATGGCAACCCTAGTTACAGAGTCTTATTTTCCTGCACTTCCTGGGGGGTTCACTTGAAGATGAATATGAGTAGAGACTAAAGATAAACATTTCTTAGATGGGAATTTCTTGATCTGTACTGGGTCAAGATGTTTTCTTATACACTGGCTCCCTCCACACACTGGCTTATAAGCCATGTGCTTGTATGGCATTGGCATAAAAGGGGAAAAGAGCCGGGTTTGTCAAGGCAAATGTGGCGGTCATGTGCTTATGTTAATTCCATGATTGAGATGTAGGGGTGGAGTCTAGCCTGTTAATCTGAAGATAGCCATTGAGTAGCCAATGAGGCCTCTATGGGGGCATGGCTTTCTCCTGAGACTCCTGGGAAACCTCGTGATATTTCCCTCATAGAGATGAGAAGCTATCTCCCAGTTGTTGGGAGTTAGTCTCAGAGACAATCACGGACAAGACAAGATGGCAGCATCTGAGGAGCCGGAGGAGAAGCCACACGACTTTGCCCTAGTGGAGCCAGACCTCTGAAGCTGGAGAGGCCATGTAGGGACCCCGGCCAGCGATGAGTTGCTTCTGCCACCAATGGATGATGTTGATGGACCCTGAGCCCTGGAAATGAAGAGCCATGAGGGGACTCCGTACCCACTGAGCTGTGATTTTGTGAGTCGGAAGGAAACTTTATAGACTGATATTGGGCATATGGGTTAATATCGAACTTATGACTTTGTACTGAACTGGATTGGGATGCTTTCTTTTCTTTTCTTTCTTTCTTTTTTTTTTTTTTGTGTGGCATCACTGCCCTGGTGGGAGTAGGAAGGGATGCTTTCTTAATGTCCTATTTTTCTTATATATAAACCTTTTCCTTATATCCATATGCGTGTCTATGAAATTTGTTCTCTAGTCTTCCTGGACTAAAACAGCAAAGGTAATTACATTATTAAAAGGAATAAGTAAATAATCAAATGAAACTCCAAAGGTATTAAAAGTCAGAAGAAGTGTTTGATGTGGTATAAGAGGCAAGCATTTTGGGGAGACTTGCTAAGACTTTGTATGTGTGATACCACATCCCCTAAGGGAGTCGTCTTCTTTGTTCCTTAGTATTGATATGTCTGGGTACAGCTGCTGGCCACAAACACTTGATTTACTTTAGCATATGCTTGAATTCACAGATTGCTTTCTTTTTCCAAATATGTGGTTACCGGTGCTGTGCAAATTTATACCTGACAGAGGCTTTGAAAAGCATGCTGAAACAAGACTTCTTATAGCAAATTAAACTGATGATATTATCAGCCAAGAATCATTAACAGGCTTTTCATCTCCATCAGGAGCCCTGGTTGATAGTGCAGACCCACCCAGCAGCTTTTCAGGAGAAATATCTGGCTTCAGAGTCCCCCCCCAAAAAATTGTGTAGAATCTGGCTAGACCAGAGGACGTACACTGGCACAGATAGGAACCGGAAACATGGGAAATCCAGGATAGATGATCCCTTCAGGACCAGTGGTGAGAGTGTCGATACTGGAAGGGTGGAGGGAAAGTGAAGTCAAAAGGGGGAACCGATTATAAGGATCTACATATAACCTCCTCCCTGGGGTACAGACAACAGGGAAGCAGGTGAAGGGAGACATCAGACAGGGTACAATATGACAAAATACTAATAATTTATAAATTATCAAGGGTTCATGAGGGAGGGGGGGAGCGGAGAGGGAGGGGGAAATATGAGGAGCTAATACCAAGGGCTTAAGTAGAAAGAAGATGTTTTGAGAATGAGGATGGCAACAAATGGACAAATGTGCTTTGTGTACAATGGATGCATGTATGAAATGTAATAAGAGTTGTATGCGCCCCCAATAAAATCATAAAATAAAGTCATTGTGTTGTTGGGTGCCAACAAGTCATTTCCAAGTTGTTTGACAGTAGAATGCAAGTCTAACTTCTTTTTCAGCACAGCTAGAGTCGTGCTGACTACAATCTGCACATCACCAAATGGGTTTGAACTGTAAACCGTTGAGTCAGCAGGTAAGCACTTAGTCCTACCACCGTGAGGGAAGATTACAATCTAGAAAATTTTATGAGCAGCTCCACTCAGTCACATGGACTTGCTCTGAGTCAAACATTAACTCAAGAGCACCTAACATCAGCAACCTGAAAATTCAATAGCTAGTACAACTAAAAACCCCAACCAGGAAGTGTATGTGGTGTCATTGGTCTATCAGGCAACTGAATCCAAAGCTGATAATAACAGGACAGAAACATAATCAAATAATAACAGCCACTGAATTGTAGCTTCCTCTTTTGTGAACGAGTTCAAGAACAGTCTCATGAAGGACTCGAATAGCTATCTGGCTATTGGAATTTGAACTGTGTACAGATGGCCTCCACAATAGTTTCTTAAACTCTCTCTCTAACCTTTTGAGCAAGACACTTTCAAGACCATTATAGATTTGTTTTTGTTACCGAGAGCTTTTTAAAAGCCAACTGCCCTTTAAAGTGACAGTGATAATAAAAGGTCTGTACATCTATTTAGAGCAATCATTCTCAAAGTATTGTTCTGAAGCGAAAATGATCCTAGGAGGTGTTGACTCAAAGAGAACCTATTTCTAGACTCCTTGAAGCCTTGAGGATACGAGTGGGCAGTGAGTATTTCTTGGAGACTTGTCAATTCCTGAGCCTTGCTCAGTAAAACCCTTCTTTTCTCATGATGGAGACTGTGGGTATGAGTCAATGACAAAATGGAGTTCTCAAGGAGGCAATGGAACTGCCATAAGGTGTTTAGTTTTCAGTAGGCAATGTTGTTGTTGTTGTCATTGATGTTAGGTGCCGTCCAGTCGGTTCTGACCCATAGCGACCTGTCTCCACAACATTTTTTACATCTTATTTTTTGCTGCCTGATTTTTACTGGTTTGTCATGTGAGAACAACTTTGAAATAACATTTTACAGAAAGATAATATAGGCTCTTCCTGGCATGTTTGTCTGAATTTTGTTTGGTCTTCTTTTTGATTACTGATCCTTTAAAAAGTTTCAGCATCACAGTTTATTGGCAATGACATGTAAACTTTTAGTATTATCTTCAAATTCTGGAAAACATCCATCAAGTCCCTTTTAGATATGAAATTCCAGAGCATTTAAATTTACTTGTGCAGTAACCAAATTAATCTCGAGTTAAAACTCTCATTGAACAATTGACCATCAATGTCCTGTTGTAAGCTATTAATGATCTTCGATATTGGGCCCGGGATCTTCCCAGTATGGTGCCAATGCATTGACATAGTGGCCAGCAGAAGCAGTCTTTGAACAATTTTACTTCTACACACAGCAGTGACTACGAGGTGCCAAAATGTGTCCCACTAACTCTAACCTCAATTTGATCCCTCAAATAACCATGGACACTCAACTTCACCCACACCTTGGAAGGGAAGACAAAGTGGTATTAACGGATTTAGTTAAAATAGACCACTTGTACAAATTTCACAAAAACACATGACCTTGTGAACATATTGCCAAGACCGCCCCAGAGCCTTGGAAAGTACCCAAGTAAGTGAAAGAAAGTAAAATTTTAGATTCATTAGCATCAGAGTAAATTTGCCTCTGAGATTCACACCTTTTCTTATTTGTTATCCTGAAGTTAGATATTTAATACTGCATGAACCTGGAATAGTCTACTGTGCATAGAAATTTCACTCAGCATATGGCACTGATCTAGGATGATTTTCATGGCTGACTTATGCTTCAGTTTGTGCTTTTGTAAAATGGAAAAAGTTTTGGTTTCTATTAAATGCAAATTATGTCGATGAGATTCTTGTAATTTCTTTGTAAGTCATGGACAGAAAGATAAAATGTCATTCCTATAAGGTATGAGGGAGCTTCAAAAAGTTCATGCGCAAATGGTATTAAAAGATTGTAGAAGGGCTGAGCCCCGATGGCGTAGTGGTTGTGCGCGGGACTGCGGCCCACTGGGATGGAGGTTCAATTCCAGCAGTGGGGCTGGGCCTCCTACTCCCACCACCAGAGAGCAGTGATGCCCCC
>PVJH01003394.1:0-30642 GCA_004026705.1 Nesogale talazaci
GGTTCTGCCTTTTTAGCCAACCAATGGAGATGTTGCCATCCTGCTTCTTTCCCCAACAAATCTGCCCTTTTCATCTTACCTCTCTTTTCATATCCATAAAAGATTGCAGGAAGTAGAAAAACTCTTAAGCATATGCAAAAATAAGCACCTTTGTAGTAAAATATTCTGAATATTATTTTTTTTGCATCACATAGATTCACATTTTTCCAGAGAAATTCTACTCACTTATAAGAGGTCTTGGGAAGAGGGAATGTTGAATGATTGGATTCAGCAGGGCTGCATTCGACTCTAGATATGAAAATAAGACTGAGCACAAAAATTTGCTCCCCAGCTATGTATTTGAACAGAACAAATACTCTCAAGTGATGAGTGAGTTAAGGACAAGTCAAATACACTGCAAACACAAGGTCTATGAGATTTTCATTCCAGAAAGAGTAAATAACAAACTGGTTCAATACAATCTATGAATAAAGTCAGCAGTACAGAAAAAAATAGAATAAGGTAATAAAGACTAAGAAGAAAAGCATCATCGAAACTCAAGTAACTACAAGAATCAGAAGACAAGCCTAGAAAACGACTGCTATCATATAAAATATCTCTTGTGAAGACACCCCAAACCAAAGCAAACTAATTGCAATCAAATCAATTCTACCTCATGGAGAAAGTTAGGAGATAGAGTGGCCTCAGGTTGAATGAGGGAAAGAGACCCCATGCCAGGAGGCAGTGGGAGCAGCAGCATCTCTGGAAGGGTGATCTCTACAGTCTGGGACAATCTAATCTTAAACCTGCAGGCATCAAAATTCAAAACTGATTGTAAAATCCAAAGCAGGAGAAAATGAGGAGCTGATCCCAAGGGCTCAAGTGGAAAGCAAATGTTTTGAGCATGATGATGGCAACATATGTGCAAATATGCTTGACACTATAGATGTATGTATGGAATGTGATAAGAGTTTCATGATCTCCCCAAAAAATGATTAAAAAACAAATCCAAGGTCATCAAACTCAAGATTGTTTCTGCAAAACTTTGCACGCATACTTCCTTGTCCAGGTCCAGCAAGATTGAGATGGAGGGAGAACATGACTGAGTTGATGATTAGATCTGAGAAACAAAACCAGTTCCAGGATGGGTTGGTTCATAGACCAGAGATGCAGACTGGCCAACTACCCCACACCTAATATAAACTCCTAAACACAGTTCATTCTGTTCCAACACACTCAAGTCCCCACCCGCTGCCTCAGATGCTTTTCATTCCTTCCCAAAGAGACTCTACTTTCCATCTTGTGATGTGTGGCTCCATTCTTTGCCTCTGAGGCAGACCAAGAGCCCCAGGACATATCAGAGCAGTGGCAACAGTAGTGGCCCTTTGTGTTGGCTTTCTGTAATCTTTGTAGAAAACATTTCTCTCCCAAACCACTGGGGGTTTGAAACTTTGAACTTGTGGGCAATCTGCACGAACCTGACAGTACCACCAGGGTTTCTACAAAAGACATAATAACAACAACAAATTACCTAAATATTGTTGAAATATCTAAGAAGATTTGAATAAGTGTGAGAAAACCAAATAAAATAGCATAATAGAATTAAAATCATCTTCTAAAACAACAAGAAAAAAGAGAAAAAAAAACAAAATCAGAAAGAAGAATTATATTAAATACAGAAGATATGTTATTAACTAGAAAGTAAAATATGACCAAGTCTATACCAATAATTTACTTTTCATAAATTAGATGATCTCATGCTGCTATTGTTATTAGGTGCCAATGAGTTGATCCCAATTCACAGTGCACAGCAGAATAAAACATCCCCAGATTCTACATTAACTCCACAATCTTATTATATATGAAGCCATTGCTAAAGCCTCTTCTTCCAAGACAACCATGTTGTTCTTCTGGAAGCCCATGGAAGACTGGTGTTACACCACAGCTTCAATTTTCTTTGGTCCTCTTTATGCAGCATCCAACTTTCATATGTCTATGAGGAGGTTAAAAATGCCACTGTTCAGGATTTAATGAGTAAGAATGAGGGGGGGAGCGGGGTGGGGACTCAAAGCCCACTTGGGGGCAATTGGACACCCCCTTATAAGGGTGTCATGGGGAGGAGATGGAACAATCAGGGGGCAGTGAGGTAACAATGAAGCATAAAACTTTCCTCTATTTCCTGAAGGTTTCCTTCCCCCAAACACCACAGTCCCAACTCTGCCCTGCAGCTCCAGCTGGGCTGGAGAAGGTGCACTGGCAGAGATGGGAGCTGGAAATGCAGGGAACTCAGGGTGGATAAACCCCCCCCCCCCGGGGTCAGTGGTGGGAGTGGAGTTGCCAAATGGGTGGAGAAAGGGTGGGGTGGAGAGAGGAAGCCAGTTATGGGGATCTACAGGCTGTCTCCTATCTGGAGGGCAGACATAGGGAGGAGTGGGCAGGGGGAGATGTCGGGCAGTGTAAGATATAACAAAACAATAATGACTGCAGAGTAATGAGGACTGGGGGTAGAGGGGAAACTGGGAGGAGGAAGAAAAGGGGGCTCATATCAGGGGCCCAAGTGGAAAGGCAGATGTTGGGAGAATGTTGACAAAGACAGGCAAGTGGGGATGTTTGGCACAGTACATGTAACTATGTATTACACTATGTATGATGAAAAGCAATGTATGAGCACCAAATAAAATGATTTTTAAAAATGCCACTGTTCAAGTTGGGTGCATCTTAGTATTCAAAGTGGCATCCCTGCTTTCAACACATTAAGGAGGTCTTGAAGCAGCTGATTTCCTGGTGCAGTGCGTCATCTAATTTCTTGACTGTTCCTCAATAGCCTGTGATATACAGGTGACACAACCTTGCTTGCTGAAAGTGAAGAGGACTTGAAGCATTTGCTGATGCAATGAGAGATTGTGGCCTTCTCTATGGATTACAACTCAAAGTGGGGGGGGGGGCGGAGAATCCTGACAACTAGATCAATAGGCAACATCATAAACAGAGAAAGGACTGAGGTTGGCCAGGATTTCTTCTTCCTTAGATTCACAACTAAGCAGCTCAGCATAGATTTACACACGCATGAAAAGAAGTCCTTGAATATTGAAACTTGGCACTTTTCCAAGAAACCAAGGTTTTGTTGTTATTTGGGGTTCTTTGTTCTTGCTTTCTTGTTTCTTAATTTTTCCCAACAGCTCTGTGGCTCGTAAGTTACATATCATACAGTTGAACAGTTTGATCTTTCAAACATGTCGTGTTGCGATCACCATCACATCCATCTTAAAGCATTTTAAATGTAATTGTTCACTGAATGATGCTACCAACAAATATTTTGTTGCAACTTCTCCACTGTGTCTAGGGCTCGTGGTCTTGTGACCCAAAGATTGGACTCATGGACAACAAACAGCAGGCAAAAAGCTGAGATTATTGGGGAAGGAGCAAAAAGCACCTGACACAGCAGACTGCCTGGATCATGTTGACACAGTGAATTGTCGCCGAATGAAGATTTTCTAGGGAATTTTATCATTGCTCAGATTTGATGAATCTTGGCTGAAAACTGAGACTTCCGGTAAGATGTTTACTTGTGTCTTATTGGTCAGGCCAACGCATTTGGATCATCCCGTGAGGATCATACTGACTGTTAATATCCTTGAGAAGAATGGGAATCACAGAACACTTCTTTATGCTCAAGCGGAACTTGTACGTGGGTCAACATGCAGTTATGCAAACAGAACAAGAGCACATTGCCTGGCTTAATATCGGGAGAGGTGAGTATCAGGACTGCATCCTCTCACCATACTTATTCAATCGGTCTGCTGAGCAAACAATTGATTATATGAAGAAGACAGTGGCATCAGGCTTGGAGAATACTTTTTTAGCCATCTGGGATATGCAGGTTACACAATCATGCTTGCTGAAAGTTAGGAAGACTTGAAGTGCTTACTGATGAAGACCAAGAACTGGAACATTCAATATGGACTACAATTCAATGTCAAGAAGTCCGACATCCTCACAACTGGACCAGTAGAATAAATGTGTCTCATGATTAGTGGAGAAAAGACTGAAGTTGTCAAAAATTTCACCTTTCTCAGATCCATGATCTCTGCTCATGGAAACAGCAGTCAAGAGACCAACTGCCCATTACATAAGGTATTGTATATACTCATGTATAAGCCCAATATCTCAGCACATTATTTTTTTTGCTTATTTCAAATTATCATATTTTTATTTTCTTCTGTGTTAATTTTCATTTTGTCATCATTTCTGATTTGCTTATTTCTCCTGATTTACTGATATACTTATGTATAAGCTGAGCTTTTCAGCACATTTTCTTTTTCTTTTTCAAGTAATTTCATTGGGGGCTTGTACAACTCTTATCACGCGTCATACATCAATGCGTTGTCTCAAGCACATTTGTGTATTTGTTGCCATCATCATTCTCAAAATATTTTCTTTCTACTTGAGCCCTTGGTATCAGCTCCTCATTTTGCCCCTTCCTCTCCACCTTCCCTCCCTTATGAACCCTTGAAAATATATACATCATTATTATTTTATCATTTCTTACACTGTCTGATGTCTCCTTTCACCCACTTTCTGTTGTACATCCCACAGGGAAGGAGTTGCATTATTTAGTCTACTCCACCTTCCTCCAACTTTCCAATATCGCCACTTCCCCCGCTGAGCCTGAGGGGTTCATCTGTCCTGGATTTCCTGTGTTTCTAATATCTGTCTGTACTAATGTGTATCCTCTGGTCTAGGCAGGTTTGTATTGTAGAATTGGGATCACGATAGTGTGTGTGTGTCAGGAAGAAGCATTTAAGAACTAGAGGAAAATTATATGTTTCATCATTGCTACACTGCACCTTGACCGGTTCATTTCCTCCCAGCAACTCTTCTGGTAAGGGAAGTCCAGTTGCCTGCAGATGGGCTTTGGGTTCCCACTCTGCACTCCCCCTCATTCATAATGATATGATTTTTTTTTTTTGGTCAGCACATTTTAATGCAATTTTTGTGGTAAAATTACAGTGCCTTGGCTGATATTTGGGTCGGTTTATACTTGAGTATATGGGGTCAATGTGATTTAAAAGACCTCTATGATGTTGAAAAGCAATGAAGTTACTTTGACAACTATGGTGTGCGATAGATGCATGTGAAAGTATGACATTGCATAAGGAAGACAGACGGAGATCTGGTACATTCGAATTATTATGATGGCAAAGAATATTAAAATACCACATATGTCCAAAAAGCAAACAAATCTGTCTTGGAAGTAGTACTGCCAGAATGCTGCTTAAAGGCAAGGATGATGACACATACATCCGTGTATTCCTGACTTGTCATCAGGAGAGACCAATGCCTGGGGAAAGACATCATACTCTGTAAAGTGGAATGGCAATAGAAAGGGAAAATCCTTCCAGGAGATGGACTGATGCAGTAGCTGCAACCTTGGGCTCCAGGACAGGAACCACTGTGAGGATGGTAGAGGACTGGCAGCGTTTCCTTCTGTTGGGCATCAGGTCCCTATGGGATGGAAGTGAGTAGATAGCACCTACCAACAATACACAAAATATGACTACCTCCTGCCTATCTACATATAACTTCTTTCATGCTTCAAAGACACCCCACAACAAAGGACATAATACTGAGTTTTAAAATGTCATGTTTTATTGTTTTGGTATTTTCACTGTGGATGTCTCTGAAAAGAGAATGCTTCTTCAAAGCACTTTGACCTTGCCATAGTTATAATGGAATATCACTTCCCACCTGTGTGACCTCCATACTTGACAAATGGGTTGCCAAGACATTCTTCACAACTTTAGTGGGTCATTTCTGAAACATACGCACAAAGGATAATATTTTTTTTAAAAAAAAGTAGAATAAATTCAATCATACAGAAGTATAAAATCTGAATAGGAACAAATCTTAGGGGCACACCATATAGCTTATTTCACCGTCTCTTTTTTTTCCATGTACCTGATGATAGAGGATAAACTGCTATACCTATATAAGAAAAAAATAACCTAATAAATATTAATTAAAAAGATGTGATCAAGGTAGCTATGTCATATTTTAATACATCGTATTGTTTTTTCTTAGAAAAATGGAAATACTGGTAGTTCTTATAATGTATATGTTATATGCTAAAAGAAATGTGACACTAAGTGGATTCCTGCGAGGTATCAAAAAGCAGCGTTGGTGGTGCTATGCATTCATGTCAGGCTCAAACACCCCCCTCTATGTGTGGGAGAAAGATGCTTCTATAAGACTTAGTCTTGGAAACTATAAGCAGCTGTTCTGTCTTATCCTAGGGAGGCCATTCTGAGTTAAAATTGACTCCATCTCTATGGAGTCACAGCCTTGCAAACCCTACAGAACAGTTCTACTCTATTGTTTAGTGTTTCTACGCATCCGAATGGACCCAGTGACCATGGGAGTGAGTTTATTCTGGTTTGATTTATTGTCTGCTGAGTTCTGGAGTAAGATTTGGAAATACATCACTTACAGAGGGAAACAGTCCCTGCCTTCAAGCGTATCACCATACATGAGTGTAGAGAGTTCATTGAAATATTGAAAGAAATCATTGCAAGTGGGTGTTCTGGAAGAATCCCTCGGTGAGGTCTAACGTTGTAAGGGCTCCTAGAAATCTTCCTGTAGGAAAAGATGCCTAAAGTAGAAGCAGAAGAGGGAGTTAACAAAGAGCTGAGAAAACAACATCTCCCACAGAAAATGCACCATGGATAAAGGCCTGAAAATGAGAACAAGCTTGCCCAACTTGTCGAGGTGAGAAAAGTCCAGAGCAAGCGAAACACCGAGAAAGGGGGGTGGGGAGTCTGGAGATGAAGGAAATGGACCCTATCACAAGCCCCACTTTTATGAACATCCTAATCCCTGTACATTGCTTATTCACAATGGCAGCTGTCAAGGTATGTGCTCAGGACTTGGCGGTTTTGCCTGTAAGTAGTGGGAATTTCTCAGTTGTTTTTTTTTTAAGTAAGCCATTTGAGATATTTCACACGTCCTCTTTACATGCTAAAGTTCTGGGTGTTGCAGCAAAGATTGTACCTTAATTTAGAAGTCTTAAATGCCTGTTGTCCAATTGGTGTGCTACCATTCCAACACTTTCAATATTTTATATATCTGTTTGGAGTATAAAATCTTCACACTGGTTATTCTGAGCTTTCTATGTCTAGTCTCTGAATAAAGTGTGTCTTTATGAAAAGAAATGCCCTCAAATATGTAGGTGAAATGTCTTTGAACTGACCAGATTCATCTTTAAATATAAGATCTGTTCTCTTAATAATAACATTAATAAAGCATCAGACATGTTGTCCATTATTAGCCTTTCACACATATCTGTATTTTGCTGTTGAACTATTTGCCTAGATCCTAACTGAATATGAGAAGATAATTTAACGATGAAAACAAATATAGGAGTCAACAAAAAAAAATGATCCCTTAGTAATTTCCCAGGACTGAGTGAAGATCTTTATACTCAGATTAAACAGTGGGTCTCTAAGGTAGATATTTTCTTTTTTTTTTCTCATATGGAGTTAATAGAAATTGCAGCTTTTTGAGACAAGGTAAATTTACAAACACTAAAGGGTTATGAAGACCTGGTGGTGCACCAGTTAAGTTCTCAACTGTTAACAGAAAAGGTTGGCATTTGAAACCCACCAGCTGCTCCTCAGAGAATTAATATAGCAAACTGCTCCTATAAAGATCACAGCCATGGCAATAGTTTGGGGCAGATCCACTCTTGCCTATAAGTTAGTGTTTACTTAATAGGGGCGCTTTAATTTTGTTTTTTTAATATAACAGACATGTCCAGGATTATTCTAAACATCATTCAAATGCTGCTTTATTCCTAATAGCCCAGTGCGATAGACAAAGCGAGGTCAAAGACACACTAGGGCCAAGCTAGGATTTACACACAGGCTGTCTAGAATAGTCCTTATTTCTAACCAGTCTATCCCAATCAGCTTGAAGCCTTGCAGAATGATGAATGATTCTGTCTAAATATTCAGAAGTCAACTCTAAGTCAAGATTTTCTAATCTCAAAATGGCACCTTCACAAGGTGTCATGTAAATCCCAGGCTGACTCAGTATACTTTGCAAACATCATTACTACATCACTTCATAGATAACATCCTTAATGGTTCGTATAGTAACAAAATGCTATTCTGTTATTAATAGGGCGAGTAAACCTCACAATGATGGGCAATTCTATCAAAGAGTGACACATTACCACCATTTTAAAATATCTCTCAGCAAATGAAACCTTCCCACTTTGTGCAAATTGGGGGTGTGGCTGTTGGGGCCTTCTTCAGCCTCAGTCCTCACAAGAGTGAAGAAGAGGGGAAGAACAGAGGATGAGGACCAGGCAGTTAAAGCCAAAAGACGACTTAGACAGCCTCTGAGTCAAGGTCCATTTTGCTCCCATCATGAATTGTTTTGTTATTCAGCCCATGAGATCACTTGCACCCATTCTCTCATGCAGCTTGAAATTACAGATTGCTGAAGACAATCCAGTCATCTAATTCTGCTTTTTCAGAATGCCATAATCTTGAAGTGTGATATCCAGCAAAGATTTACATGAAACACTAGTAGGTGTATAAAACTCTAGTTTTCAAATACTTATATTCCCCACCAATTAAGTGCAGCTAAAGAACAAAACCTTTCTCTTTCACCTGAAGCTTCAGGGAAAGCTTTGACATTTGATTGACAGGCCTCCTACCTGAGCTTGTTCGTGGCCTGCAGAACAGTATCAGCCTTGCTTCCCTTTTCAACCCCTCTGCCTCTGGGAACATCTCAGGGTATTTTTTTTATAGATAAACTCAAACCCTCAGTTGCCTAGCCTGCTTTTTTTCACCCCTTGTCAAGCTCCCACTCCAAAATGCTTTAAAAAAAAGTGAGTTGCTATGGTAACTCCTATTGTAGTTGCTAGGTTTTGTACGATAGAGCCTTTTCTTATTATGTTTTACTTTTTAAGATTTCCAGCAATGAGAGGGAAAAAGGGAGATGTTTCATTTGTTAGCATAGCAAGCTTGGTGTGTAGCAATTTGTGAACAAAATGAAAGAGAGTTGGAGAGAAGACCTACCATGGACACTCACTGCTGCCCCCCCGCCCCGCCGCCATTCCCTCGCATACCCACACACCCTGGAGGAGACATGATGTTGATACAGGCTGCACCTTCTCTTTGATAGCAGTCACCGTTGCAGGGCATGGAGCTTCCTCTTCCCTTTGCTGTAAATAACCTATTTTGTTTCCAGGACTTTAAATAAATTCAATCAGAGGATATTTCTAGTATGAATTTGAAAGGCCAGGATTGCAGTCTTGCATGTATTTTGCTGAAGAAAACTTTATTGACCACTACCATGCTCATTTATTTATATATCACCTTAGCTGTTTTTGAAGTCCAATGGGTGAGTTCAGCAGTTGAGATATACATCATATGGTCCCAAAATATGTACTGTCTTACCCATTACAGTGAAAGTTTGTTGACACCTGCTCCACAGCTAGGTTGATAGAAGGAAAAGATACTGTAGCAGTCACCTAATCTGGTATTAGTTATAGCTAATAGTGTAAGGGTGGAGTCTAACCCGTCAATCTGGAGATAGCCAATGAAACTTCTGTGTGGGCATGGCCAAATCCTCTGAGAATTCTGGGAAATCTGCTACTTCCTTCTTGGAAGTAGGAGACACTCACTCTCTTGGAGACACTTGACTGACAAGTCTGACTTTCTAGCAGACTTCTCTGAAGAGAAGCCACATGGATCTACCAGGATGTAGCCCTGGGTGCTGGAGCAGCTGTGTTGAGACCCTTGCCAGCGCTGAGATGCTTATAACACCATAGGATCCAAGACTTTCTGCCCACTCACCTGTGATTTTCCTGCATTTGGAATCTTTGCTTGTGTTTCACGAGTCTGAAGAGGACTTTGTGGATTGCTGTCAGACATGTGGCCTAATATTGGACTTGTAGACTTGATCAGGACATGGCAGGAATGTTTTCTCAATGTTAATTCCCTTTTGTATAGAAACCTCTTTCTTGTTCACATACGCATGTTTATGAATTTGTTTCTCTAGTCTACTGAGACTAACATAGATACCCACGTGGTTCTGAATTCCACTTGGGGATATGTTTGCTGCTTCTTGGCTTCTTTATGTCCTAGACTGTAATATTGAAAGGAACAAGTCACCTGGTTTTTTCACTCCTTTGGAACTGCTGGTGGATTTGAATTGCTAACCTCAGGGTTAGTAGTCAATTACTTTACCATTGTACCATCAAGAGTCCTTAATCATATATGTTATGCATAAATATATGATATATTAATTATTTATGTTTTATTTTGAACAGCAATAGAGGACCTCATTGAACTCCTGGGGCTTCCCTGGTGCCAAAAAATAGACATGCTTCCATATCCCATCCTTCTTTACCTATTGTGATTCCAAAACTTTATCCCACACCAGGCTACATCTCACCGACAACACTTATGGTAAGTCGGGTTTATTTGGGAAGTCAATAGGTAACCGCACATCAAGAGGAGCCAAGAGTAACAGGTCTCCTTAGCCAGCAGCCCAGGGTCTCTTTGTACTCAGCTCCTCAGTCAGAGGATAGCCAGGTCTCTCTTTGGTTACTTAGCCTCTCAATCCACATAGTAGCCATGTCTCTTCACATGTCAGTTCCTCAGCCACATAGTGCCCTATCGTCATGTCCATGCGTCAGCTAAGTGGAAGTTCCCCCAGCATCTAGGTGTTGCTCCCTGAGCCTCTGTGATGCATCTGTCCCTGGAAGCCTCCGCCACTTGAGACAGAGATCTTGAGTGTGTCCCTGCATGGACTCAGGGTTTCCGTCTCCTCTCTGTTATGATGCTCAGCCTTACAGCCACCCATGGTGGTAATTAAACCAGACCAGCTTCCTCTCTTAATGTCACATGTGCTGTGTTTGCATAGCCTCATCTAATCACTTAATGGTCATTACAGAGACAAGAAAAAGAGTCATATTAAGAAATTTTACTCTATCAAAACTTCTATTATTCAAAGTAAATAAACAGATATGATAGTTCTCCAGTGCTCAATCACACCTCTTTTTAGGTCAGTGACTTCCAAAGTTTTAGCTGCCGATGCCCTTTCAATTAGTTTTATGCCCATATTCTAAAATGCTCTACCTGCGAATTAATTAATCATAATCTAGTAAACATTTCTTTTTTCCATTTTAAGTTGTCCAGGAATGTGTAAATAAAGTCGCCAAAGCATCTGAATGTTTTTTTATTGTTTGCATAGACTACTATTTTAATAACACGTTAACTTGAGGACAGGAGGTTAGATTCAGTCAGCTACTAGAGCAGTTTTTTTGTCAATAAATATATCTAGGCTCCACAAAAAAAGTTAATTTTAAAAAATAATGAAAGTTGCCTACACTTTATTATTAATTGATGAGTCCCCAAGCATGTGAGGGCATTGTATTTTTTCTGCATGCCAGTAGTGAGTTATACCTTGGGCTGAAAACCTTCAGGTCAGCAGTTTGAAACCACCAACTGCTCCTCAGGGGAAAGCTGAGGCTTTCTAATCCCGTAAAGATTTACTGTCTCAGGAAACCACAGGGGCGTTTCTATCTGTCCTCTAGGGACTTAAGAATTGGAATCAACTTGATGGCAGTGATTAAAAAAAAATTTAATGTAACACTAATTGATCACAGTGTCAGATCCAATCCTTGCCCTTCAATTGACCTAGAAAGGAATATTCCGGAAACTTGGAGAGGCAAATGGAACCTGTGATGTGTGTCTTCAAAAATGCTACCACTGATTCTAATGTAACCTATACTTTACCTCCCCAGTAATAAATGATTGCTGGAAGATCTCATATAATTTACGAATAGTGCAGGGGTTGATTTATTCAGTCATGAAAATCAACCCCTTCTCCCTGGGTTCCCTGGGATTTGCTGGATTTCTAAAGCAGTTCTCACACTCTAAGGTATTGTCATGCATTTCTTTCTATTCTGGAGCTACTATATAATATTTAAGCCAGGTTTGAATTAATTACATTGCAGACAGTAAGGTGTTGCTGCAGAAGGAACAGAGACCAAGTCAAATGAGTAGATCATCTGTCTCACATGAGCCCTTCAGTGTCACCCAAGACTATCCAAAAATACAGGAAATGGCGCTTTCAGAATGATGGCCAAGTCTCACCACAGATTTCTCCCCCACTTCCATTAGATTCTCTTATTTCTGTTCTCCTGGGTGGCCTTTTGCTTTGGAGGAAGCCACACTGGCTTCAAATAGGAAGATGAAACAACAGGAGGATGCACTCTAAGTGAAGGAAACAAAGCTCACTGGCCCCGTCCATCACCATTATTCCAAGAAGAAGTTACCCACTCTCCCAGAGTTAATTTTCACATGAAACAATAAAGCTGAAATCCACCAATCTGTTTTGGAAATGGAAGTCCTGGAGGTCCATCCGTGAAGTTGACTTTGTGGTTCTTTGATAATCTGCCAGTGTCTCCATCATATTTTCCAGAGACCTTATTATTAGTTGTACTTAAAGTGCAAGAACACCTTGGATACATTAGCGTAATCCCCATAGCTTTATCTTTCAAAAGATTTTTGAGTTAGGGCTTTGGCTAATTTTATTTTCCAGGGGAAGGCCATCCCTGCCAAGGATCCAAAATTGGAAGCATTCCCGAAACTCAGCCTATTTATTTTTAATGCTTTATCTTTCTCAGTAGAGTTTTGCCAAAAATGAAAACCAAGGAAAATTTTAACCATTTAGCTCATGAGGAAAATTTTAAGTATTCAAAACTTTGTGTTAATGGGAAGAGTAAGCCATGTATATCACAGAAGAGGCAAAGGGCAAAACTAAAAGATAGCATCAGAAGCAGTTGCCCTATAATCACTCTGACTCCTAGAGAACCTATATGTCCACAAGGCCTTCAAAGACTGTTGCTTTGAAAGTTGATTCCCAGATCTTTCTTTCTATGCATTTTGGGGGCAAATTCAAGCTGCAGTTAGCAGTCAATAGCATTTGTCACTGGCATCACTCAAGAATGCCAGAAGACAGTAGCATGAATAAACATCCAGATTTCTATACTTACATTTGAATTTATAACAAATGTGTTATAATTGAAACAACCTATATCAGCTAGTTTTTTTTGAACACTGGAATTCCCTTTATTAATGGTGAAATAAAACAGAAATGTAAGATAATAATAGACTGATAGAACAGCATACATACAACCCCAAAAATTCACTGAAATCACCCATGAGAAAAATGAGACATTGAATAATAAAATAGCATACTGTAGATCACTCAATGACAAACTTGTGTTCAGAATGAAACTAGATTTAGTTACTTTCCATTACAACACCTAATTACATTTATAAAGATTCAAAAATATATTTGGTCCCTTATCAAAAATTGCTTGAGGTAAATTAGGACTAGCCCCCTAAGGACCATGGGTAATAGTAAAGAAAGCATTAAAATAGGTGAAACAAACTACTTAGTATACATAGTTTTGCTACTATGAAGCATGCAACGCTTATCAGTACTAAGTTTCCTGAAATTGAGGCACAGTGTCAATTATTAATCATCAGCAATAGAGAGAATGTGTTGTTATAGAATAAAGTTGACATAATTCATCTCAATGCTATCCCTTTACCTTTCAAAGACAAAGTTGAGAAGACTTCCTCAAATTCAGGCATTTTTCATAGAACTTCAACTTGTCACTTGACTTTGCTTACATTTGGGCAATTTTAAAGAATTTTATAGTTGATTTTTTTATAAAGCTCATAAATAACATAATTTGAATATCAACACCATTTATCTGGCTTTGTGATAATAGTTTGGAGGAATGATGCTTCCTAAAATACAGAAAGAGTAAACTTGCAGCCTTTTTCAAAGATACCAGCACTTACTATATTGTATTGAAACTAAGCTTTAGTAACTATGCTGCCCTTGGGTTTCCTGGAGGCCTTAAAAATATCTAATTTGCTATCTGTTACCACAGAATCTAAAACAATACCCAAATTCAGAGTGACCCCATAGAAACAATAGAATTGTCCCTTCAGATTTCAGACACTGTAAATCTTTCCAGGAGCAATAAGCTTCATGCCTTTCCCTTAGGTCAGCTGGTCATTTCAAATGACTGATCTTTTTGTTACTAGCCCACCACTAAGGATGCTCAATAATACATTTTATCTTAAATTAAACTGGATACAATGTTTCTTATTTGTCAATTCAGGGAATTGTCTATAAATCCAATATTGTCATACCAATGGTAAAAAAAAAATCACAAAAGTAAACCAGTGGAGAGTTTTTTGTTCTGTTCTAAAGACAACTATGGGGATGAGAAGATTAGCTGACCAATACACTTGCCAGAGGTGACACAGGAAGAAAATGGCTTGAAAACTGATCCTCGCTGGATTGCTGCATTTTGTTGTTTTTAATTGTTGTAGCAGCTTTTCTGAATCAAATATTGAGGACAAAGTATCATTACCTTTACCAACTGATTTTAAGGAACGTTATACACATACATCATATTGTGCTGGATACTTTGAACTGGCAAAGTCACGACTCACTATGCCATGCAGGAATTGCAATCTGGCTTTCGGAGTATTGTACTACACAACAGTATCTGTGACTTTCTGCTGGATGCATGATCAAAGTGACTCTGCTGCCTTTTCTGTGGATGGCAGATCTTTGAGGTGCTTGTTCACATCTTCAGAAACACATCGTTATTTTTCTCTTCAATCAAGCACAAGTTAGATGCGCCTTTTCTGTCCTCACTTCCACTTGCTTTTATTATCTTTCTGCCCCAACTCCAATGCTGACCCTCTTCATATGGAGAGAGATCATTTTAAAACAAAGAAACCTGCATTGTAACTTTATGTTCTATAATAATTAGGTCAGTGTTTTTCCATATCTGATGTATTCAAAGCAGTTGAGCAGGTGGGTATTAGCTTGGAATTCATTTATTGTTACATTGCACTTTTCATCGCATTAAAAAGAGATAACATTCAGACCAATCACTAATATCACCCACTTGAAAATATTACTGTAGTCTCAATCCCTTATTGAAATAGTAAGTAGGATGCTTTGGGAAACAGAAGCGACTCTTTTATGTTATAAAGATGCACAAATCAAATTTCCTCGGTACATATTCAGCGCAAGTTCAGATTTATTCCTTTAATAAAGCATGGCAGTGGTCTGATTGCATATCTAAAAACTGACAATGTGAGGTAGAATTTTCCCTATGGGTGCCATTTGCCTGCAAGCCACAAGAGTAGACAGACAGCTGCATGGTCTCGATTGAGTAAAAAACATTTTCAGGAATCCTGCTGGGTTAGTGAACAGTGAAATGGACTTCTAATGAGGAACTAGGTAGTTAGGTATGCTTTAATCACTTAGTGAGTTGTTTTTATCTGCAAACATTTGTTGTTGGCTAAATACTATCACACTTCAAGGAATAATAATGTCTTTACCATATGAATGAAATCCAGTTTCATTTATATTCTTATATTCTAGCTCTTCTAATCAATGAAGTGTGACTAGCATCTACAGCTGTGGGAATATTAGTGAGACCTTAAGCCCCAAACATCTCAAAGTACATGATAAGATCGTCTTTGATCTGAGGAAACTTACTGTTACAGCTATGTGTCTCATAATCCCATACTTCTTTGCCATTTGTACCTGAAAGGGGCTTAGAACTGATGGTTCCCATGACTTGCCCCACTCAAATTTAGATCCATAAGGTCTTCACTCCCTGATTTTAGAAGTAATCACCAAGCCATTCTTCAAAATCTGTCTTAGTCTGGAACTTCCACTGGAAATTATCCACCAGAGGTGACCCTGACACAACTTCCTATATCCGAACAATATGCAAACCACTGCAATATCACAAACTCTATGATGAATGGTAGGATTAAAGCATTAATTACAGTAAAATCTAAAACTTCAAATAAGTAAACTAAAGTTCCATCACAAGAAGTTAGCATATAAATAATCTCAAATAAAAACAAGAGATGATGCTAAATGGAAAAATACTTATGTTGTCTTAGGTGGAGTTCTACAGGGAACAGTGAAGCTTACCTGTGTGTGTGCGTGTGTATACATATATATACACACATTTAAATGGAGGTTTATGTAAAGGAAATGACTCACACAGTTGCAGAGACAGGCAAATTGCAAATTTGTTCATTGGATATCAATCTGGAGACTTCCTTTGATCTTAATGGCTTCAGGGACTGATGAACCTGAGATCAGCATCAGCATATGAGAGAGCAAGTTTGGGGCTACAGAAGCCAACATATCTATGGACCGCAGTACAATGAGGGCACACTGCAAATTCTCAGAACTTGCAGGCAATAAGGTAGGCTACTGGAGCAAGCCCAAACAATTAGAGGTTGATAAATTAAATACTTCATCCACATTCAAATGGTCACCCAGGGAAGACACATTTCAGTGACGCTTTCAGACTAAGACAGACTAGGAAGGAGGAACCCACGAACTACTTCTGAAAACTTGGCCAAAGAAATGCTTATGGATAACAGCAGAACGTGATCTGATGCAATTGAAAAACATGAGTCTCTAAAGTTGAAAGTAACTAAAATTCTATGATGAAATAGTTACTTCTCCAAAGTATAGTTGATTTCATATGGATAGAGTGAAACCTAAAGAGTCATCATGTTTTGGTGAAGTATAACTCAAAATAATAATGTAAGATCCCTTAGTAATAAGGAAAGATTGCATAAGTATGAATTGAAATGAATTTGTATTGACTATTTTAAATGAGATGAACATATGGTCTACAATGCTGGGCCAAAAAAATGGAACATCACATTCATCATTAAAATAAGATTTCAAGACCTATCCTAACATACAACACTGTCAGTGATAGTATAATATCACTATGCCACAAAAATGCCAAGACATTCAATTGTATGGATCATACCAAACTATGGACAGCCTTGAGAATAATATGAATTAAAGAGCACTTCATTTTGCTCATGTATCTCCATGAGTTGGCATTTTTCATTTATAATACAATCCCATTCCAGCATATTTGACAAGAGTTCCCAGATGCAAACCATATCCTGAAGGTGTCTTTTTGCCAAGTGCATTAAAGCTTTGAACTTATCAAGGGGCTTCACTCAACTCAATTTACTGGCTGTTCTCAGAGTTGATTACACTATAGTGGATCCCATCATGGAGTGACTATTGCTCTAATCTCATAATGAAGGAGCAAAGCTAAATCACTGGGAATCCTGACCCAGTCAAATTAACTATCACAGCATATATATATATACAGATTATGCAGCTATTAATAAAATATGCATATCAACCACTAAGCCACTAGTGAACATCTTGAACAATTCTGCAAACTTCTTCAGTTTGAATTGGACTATATATGCAGTTATATATGCAATAAATATGCTTTGATAATTACTGATGATTGAAGTATGAAATTTGAAAACAAAGAAGAGAAATGAAGCTGGAGAGGGTATGATAGACCTTTGCAATGACCACTGACTTCATTACAGATGCCTTTCTTAAGAGCATTAATGGGAGATGTATATGTGGACCTCACCGGATGGAATATACAGGTTACACAAAAATTAAATAGATTGATATACTGAAATTAAGCTACATTAGCTGGAAGATATAATAAAAGAGCTGATTATGGAACAGATCATTAATTGTTCATATAGATTCACAATGAAGATAAGGGAACTAAAACAAATCTATGAAAGCTAAAATAAGATCTTAGGTATATTCTATCTTAATTTAAGATTGTGTTAGTCCAAGTAGACTACAGAAACAAATTCATAAACATGCATATGGCTATAAGGAATGGGTTTATATATAAGAGGAATGCAACACTGAGAAACCTCCCAACCCAGTCCAGTCCAAGGTCATAAGTTCTATATTAGCCCACATGTATGATGCCAATCTATTAAGCCTCCTTCTGACTCATGAAGCACTTGCAATGACACCAGGACAATCACAAGCCATTAGGTGCAGAGTCTTGTGTATCCAGCTGCAGTAGAAGCATCCCTGTACTGGCAGGGGTCACCCTATAACTCCTTATTTCCAATGCTCAGGGTCCATCAGCAGTATCCATTGGTGGTAGAAACATCTCATCACTGGCAAGGATCTCTCTGTGGATTTTCTGGCTTCAGAGGTCTGGTTCCATCAGGGTAAGCCTGTGTGGCTTCTCCTCCAGCTTCTCCAGTTCCTAGGACTCAGGGTCTATGCTGCCATCTTGTCGTAGAGCATCTCCCAGGAACTGAGTCTATTGTCTCTAACCTCCACAGGGGAAATACTGTGAGATTTCTCAGAATTCTCAGAGAAAGTCATGCTAACACAGAGGTCTCACTGGCTATCTCCAGATTGACAGGCTAGACTCCACCCCTACACTCCCATTCATGAAATTGTTATCAAAATACATGACCGCCACAAAGATTGAGATATGCTATCTCAAGAACAGATCTGACAAACATAACATGGATGTTTGCAGACAACTAATTTTGGAATGACATCAAGAACATCATATGAAGAAAGCAAAAGATCAATAAGAAAACAAGAATGAAAAAATGATCCCTGTGGATGTCTGAAGACATTATACATTTTTTTCTTAAAAGTGCAATTGTAAACAAATGGAAAATGTGAAGTAAAAAATATCATAAAATTTGATAGGATAGCTCAAGATGATGAAGCAATATATCATAATGAAATGTATGAAGACCTGAGTTAGAAGTATGTTAACAAACGGAACAAAAAGAGATGCTCCGGACATCTCAAGTTGACAGAACTGAAGAAAAGTTCAGCCTGATGTTTAACTATCAGAGAATTGTATTGGCAAAACGTATGAAAATTGCAGTAAGACCTGTGTAATATAGGAGGAGTACATAGTTACTGTCCCCCAAATAGTTGGAAGACACTCAAATATTTCAAGAAGAAAAATATGATCAAAACTGGTGTTGTGTAAGGAGGAATTTCTAGCTGTCATGAGAACATAAACTCCAGAAATTTACAGAATTCCAATTGAAATCTTAACAAGCAAAACAAAATCCTGATGGAACATAAAAGGCATTCACTCTTTTGTGCTTAGAAATTTGGAAGACAGCTACCTAATAAACTTTCTGGAAGATATTCATATTTGTACCCATTCCAAAGAAAAGGTGACCCTATAAAAGGCAGAAATTATTGGACCATGTCATTAATATAAAATGTAAGTAAAATTTTACTGATAATAATTCAAATATATATTCAGAGGTACATCAACATGGAGTTGCCAGAAATTCATGTAAGATTCCAAAAAGTACATGGATATCATTGCTAATTTCAGATGGACCTTAGCTGAAAGTGATAATACTTGCATTTTATTGACTCTGCCAAGGCATTCAACTGTATGGATCATAAGAAACCACGATCGCTGAAGACAAATGTGTGCAAAACTAAATGTGAAGAAAGCTAACATTGCCCGGTTATCAAAAGATGTAGCTTCTGGTGTCTTAAAGGCTAGAAGGTAAACATGCAGCCATCTAGCTGAGAAGCAACAAAGCCCACTTGGAAAAAGCACACCAGCCTGTGTGACAAACAAGGTGTCAAAGAGGTTAGGTGTCAGGCATCAAAGACCCCAAAATTATATCATTGTAAATGAGGGGATGTCCAGATTTGGGACCCAAAGCCCATCTTTAGGTTTCAGGACATCCCCATATAGAAGGGAGAAGAGCCAGTCAGGGTGCAGTGTAGCAGTGATGAAACACACAACTTTATTCTAATTCTTAAATGCTTCCTTCTCCCACTATCATTATCTCAATTCTACCTTACAAATCTGGCTAGACCAGAGGATGAACACTGGTACAGAGAGGAACCTGACACAAGGAATCCAGGAAAGATGATTCCTTCGGGACCAGTGGTGAGAGTGGCAATACCAGAAGGGTAGAGGGAATAGAAAGGGGATAGCAAGGGGGAACTGATTATAAGGCTTACATATAGCCTCCACCCTGGGGGATAGACAACAGGTAAGTGTGTGAAGGGAGACATCAGACAATGTAAGATATGACAAAATAATAATTTAAAAATTATCAAGGGTTCATGAGGGAGGGGGTTTCTGAGAGGGAGGGAGGGAAATGCGGAGCTGATACCAAGAGCTCAAGTAGAAAACAAATACTTTGAGAATAACGAGGGCAACAAATGTATGAAAGTGCTTGAAATACAATGAATGGGTGTATGGATTATGACAAGATTTGTGTACGTCCCCAATAAAATCATTTAAAATAAACGATTGGGGAAAAAGACAGCATCCAGATTTCATCAAAAATTTATTTTCATATAAAAATGTCAAGGAAAAAGAATCATGAATAATATTGGGGAGAATGGGAATTTTAGAAATGTAACCGTACTTATACAGAATTTGTACACAGTTCAAGGGCAGTCATTTGAACAGAGTTGCATGTCTTAAAGTTAGAAATGGTGAACACTAAGGTTTTATTCTTTAGTTATATTTATCTAAATGGTGCCAAGATGCTGGACTATATGATGAAGAAATGATCATAGAGCTTGCAGAGAGGCTTATTAATAACATGCAGGTGACATGAACTTGCTTGCTGGTAGTCAGGATGACTTGGAGCACTGTGTGAAAAGCAAAGATGTCAGCCTGCAGTATGGATTCCAACTCCATGTGAAGAAAACCCAAGTCTTCACAACTGGATCAGTAGACAACATGATAAAAGGAAAAAGGACCGAAGTATCAAGGATTTCATTTTGTATGAATCCCAGTCAATATTCAATGAGACCGCAATCAAGAAATCAAAGAAAATATTGCATTGGGAAAATATGCTGCACAAGATCTCTTTAAAGTTGTGAAGTCCAAGGACTCGATTTGCATACTAAGAGGGGCCTGACCCAAACAAGCTCTATAGAATGGTCAGATTTTATGGTAACTTGAACCTATGTGAAAGCAGGTGTGGAATCTAACCTGTCACTCAAGACCTAAAATTGGAAAGGAGAACCTTTAATTGTAGAAATTAAGTCATCCTGCGGGACTGCGGCCCACTGGGATAGAGGTTCAATTCTGGCTCCCAGGAGCAAAGGCTGGGCCTCCTACTCCCACCACCGGAGGGCAGTGATGCCTAAAAAAAAAAAAAAAGAAAAGAAAAATAAATTAAGTCAAGAATATGTAATATTGACTAAACAAAAATTAAGGAGAGATTATGAAATAGCTTAATAAGTTGGATGAAACCAAACAAAAAAGCAAAAAAATAGGTTGGATTAAGTATCTAGGTCTCAGTATGGCCATAATGTTAATTTAGGTAGCAGAATTCATAGTCAGGTGTGTCCAGAATTTGGTGGGCATGACTTGAGTATCAAAAGAATACAAATTCACTGTACCAAAAAGAAGTGGTTGACATTCAGATATAGCATGTGATCAAGAACGGATGGAAATTAAATAAGAAGCCAAAGCAGCACTGAAGGCATTAGTGAAAAAGAAGTCTCCAGAAAATGAAAGACTAAGTACAGAAGGATTTCAATAAGCCGACAAAGCACTGGAAAGACTCACTTATCTATATCAAGAGAGTTGGAAGACAAACACCTGGTCAACTTACTGGAAGAGATGTTTATTTGTGTCCATTCCAAATAACTAGTCCAAGAGAGTGTGGCAATAACTAAATAAAAGCACATGCAAGTAAGATAATTCGAGAAGAGTGGCATCAACAGAAAATCACCAGAAATCCAAACTCGATTCAGAAGAGTACTTGGCATAAGGGATGTCCTTGTTGACATCAGGTGCATTTTGATTGAAAGCAGAAAATAGCACAAAGATAATTAATTGTACTTTATTGACTCTGCAAAAGCATTCAGATGTGTGAATTAAAACAAACTATGATTAAGATTGAGAGGAATGGAAATTCCAGAATGTATCATTGTGCTCCTGAGTCACCTATACATGGATCAAGAGACAGTTGTTCAAACAGAGAAGAAGAACACTGTTGTGTTTTAAAATCAGAAAATGTGGGGAATTGGGACAATCCTAAGTACTCTGGTGCAGGGAATACACAGGCTATGAGAAACAGGGAAGGGCACAAACACAGAGGAAGCACAAATTGACAAGCAGATTATACTGAAGAAAACCCATCTGTCCACATGGAAAGATTTCACCAGGAGAGTAATAAGACAGTCCACAGACTGTGAAAACATATTAAAAAATGGCACACCAGAAAAAAGGTCTTATTACTATAATATACAATGCACTGCTAGCCTACAACAACAACAAAAAATAAAGAAGCCCACTGAGGAAGTGATCAAAAGACCTGAATGGAAGTTTGACAAGGGAACAAATCCAAATGGCCAATAAACACATGAGAAATTGTTCCCGATCATAAGCCATAAGAGAAATGCAACGTAAAGCAACTATGAGAAGTCACCTAACACCCTCAATGATAGCCCAATTCAAAAAATCAGCAAGAAACAAGTACTAGAGAAAGTGTGGTGAAATAGGAACTCTCATCCATGGCTGGTGGTCCTATAGATACATGCATCCATGATGGAAATCAATCTGGCAATACTTAACACACATGGAATCCAGATATCCAGCAACCCCCTACTGGTCATATACTAAGAAGTGGTTGAAAATACCATGGCTTGTGTCAGGCACACCCAAGTTGTTAAAATGACATCCTTGCTCTTGCTTCAATGTTTTATTTTACTTATTTTTGAAAAACATTTTTATTATTATTCATTGGGATTTAACACATATATCTTATCCTTCTATAGTTCAAACACATCCAGTAGAATTGTACAAGTGCTACCACAGTTTCCAATTGTTCTTTTTCTCAGTGGGCTCCTTGATATTATCTCCCTCTTATCCCCATCCCCACCACTGTCCCGCCCTCCTCCTTGACCCCTTTTTCTATTTGCTGTCCTCACAACTTCATTCATCCTGGGTTGTATACACGGAAAAACAGGAAAACATATAACACAAGTTCAATAAGGCAACCTTCAGTGATCTAACACCTCAGAGATACATGAGCAAACAAAACATTACAAAGCAAAAACACAGAAAATTTTGGAAACCAGATCATGTCCAGTAAGCATCATAAGGAGAAATCCACTGACAAGAGTTTTAACTGCTCATCAGATTTATACCCTTGATCTTCTATACTCCTCTCTCTAAATCACTCAATTGTACATAGAGGGAGTTCTCCAGAGGTTTATTACCCATGCTGCTACACAAATGAATCTTGGACTCTCCCTGTCATCCATAGCCTCCACACACAGGATTCTCACTATTTAGGCTATGATACTACTCCGTCCTTCAAATTTGGATTGTACGGATTACAATCCTTCGGTGACTGATGAGGGTGTGCTTTTTTCCAGGTGGACTTAGTTAACATCTTACTTAGATGGAGAATTGCAAAGAGACAAGCCTTTAAAAATCCAGCCTCTATAATATATGATATCTGGTCACGATCTAAATTCTTTGCCACATTTGGTTATAGCATTTGTATCTTCTATGTTCCCTTTCTGAGGGTGAGTATCCAGCAGGGCCATGATGCATGAACTAATTGTTCTTAAATTGGAGCTAGGATTTAGTGTAAACCCAAGCCCAAAACAGGAGCTACACAACAGATAGAGAAACATTTTTCCTCTTTATTATTACTTGAAAGTTGATATATCTGTCATATCATTCCATAATTCAATCATATTAAGCGTAATTGTATGATTGTTTCTATAATGAGTTTCCAATAATACTTTTCCATTCTGGACTCCTTGACATTGTCTCCCTTTTATCCCTTTCACCCCCTGTGTACCTTCTCACCTTTCACCCCCCAGCTCCATAATCCTTGTTGTATTTGCTGTCACAATCTGTTAAATTTGTTGATGCTTGTTCACATTAGAGTGTATCTTAGAGGTAGTATGCCACTGGGGGTCACCCTCTTGAAGTCTTCAACATTTTAATAAGGTCTTGTGCTATAGATTTACTTAAAGCAATATGATATTTGAATTGTTCAGTGCTGTTTGTGGAGAACTGACTGTGGATCCAAGCAAGATAAATCATTGACAATTTCAATGTTTTCTCCATTTATCACGATGTTACCTATTGATCCAGTTGTGAGGATCATTACATTGAATGGAAAAAAAGATAGCCAGGTGAAATCCGAAGTAAGAGAAGAAAAGAAACAATGAAAAGCAGAGCAAAAATCAGTGAAATAAAAAACAGCATAAAAATTCAATTAAATAAAAAGCTGACTCTGATAAAATCTGTACAGTTGATAAACTTCTACCAACCTTGTGAGAAAAGTATAGTAATCAAGAATTAAGAATATCAAGGATAACTGGCATCAGAATAGCTTCCATAGTTATAGAATAATGAATATCTCATGACAATAACTTTTATAACTTGATGAAATGTGCGATCATGAGGTGTTGACGGAATCAGGTAACAGGCACCAGATGACCCCTCAAAATATACACATACATATTCCAAGCCCTCACAGAAGAGTAACAAGGAAGGGATGCGTCAACAAGGTCACAGTGTAGTACCGATGAAACACACAATATTCCTCTGGTTTCTTGAGGCTTTCTTACCCCCCACTATCCTGACGCAGTCCTGCCTTTCTCTGCAGGCTAGGCTGGAGCATGTACACAGGTACAGATAAAAAGATAAGAGCTCAGGACACATGGAATCCAGTAACAGGAATGGGAATAGATATACCAGTGTGTAAGGAATGGGGAGTCGGGGTGCAGGAAGGAAGGGGGAACTGATTCAATAATCATACCCTCCAGGGGACAAGCAACAAAAAGCATGGGGGAAGGGAGATATTAGTCAGTGTAAGATAGGAAAAGATAATAATTTATAATTCATCAAGGGATTATGAGGGTTGAAGCAGGAGAGGGAGGGGAAAGAGAAGAGCTGATATCAAGGAGTCAAACAGAAAGTAAATGATTGGAAAATAATGATGGCTACATCTGTACAAGTATGCTTGATACAATTGATGTACGGAAAGTTAATAGAGCGGTAAAAGCCCCCATTCCAGAGTTCAATCACATTAAACAGAAATGTACAATTGCAGTTTGCAAACATGCTTCTTCTTGGACTCCTTGATATTGCCTCCCTTTTACCCCATCACGGCCACTGTCCCTACTCCCACCCTGAATTGTTCACATCTGCAGGAGGAGACAATGGAAAAGCTCAATATCACCAGCTAAAACCAGACTGTGGAGCTGTCGGTGACATAGACCACCAGTTGCTCACATTTAAGTCCAGGAAAAACTGAAGTCATTGAAACCAAGTCCACAACAGCCAAAACACAACTTGAGTCTATTCCATCTGAATTTCGAGACCATCTAAAGAACAGAGTGGAAGCATTGAATACTAATGACAGGAGACCTGATGAGCTGTGGAAAGACTCCAAGACCATCACTTAATTTTTTTTTTAAAAAAGGAGCTCAAATAGAAAGAAAACTGTTTGAAAATGATGGTGGCAACATATGTACAAATGTGCTTATCACAACGGGTGAGTGTATGGATTGTAATAGGAACTGTACGAGGCCCAAATAAAAGTATTGAGTTTTTTAAAAACTACCAAAATAAATGAAAAAAAAGAAGAGACCATCACTCATCAAGAAAGCAAACGATAACTAGAAAGACAGGCAAAGAAGAAAATATCAAGATGGATGTCAGAAGAGACTTTGAAACTTGCTATTAATCATAAAGAAGCTAAAGCAATGAAAGAAAGGATGAAATGAAGAAGCTAAATGTAAAATTTGAAAGGGCAGCTCAAGAAGTCGAAGACAAATATGTAATGAACGGCGCAAAGACCTGACACTAGGACGGCAAAAGGGACAAACATACTCACCATATCTAAAGCTGAACGAATCCAAGAATAATTCAGACCTCAACTTGCAATGTGAAAGATTCCACAGGCTAAATAGTGAGGGATAAAAGAAGCATCAACAGAAAATAGGAAAAGCACACAGAGTCACTATACCAGAAAGGCATAATTGAAGAGGCAGCCTATGAGCAAGAATTAATGGTACTGAAAGAAAAAGTTCAAATTGCAACAAATGCATTAGCCCCTCAAAAGGCTCCAGGACTCCAGGAATTGGTGGAATACCCCTTAGGAGGGTTCAGAAAACTGAAGGAGCAATGGAAGCACTAACTTGTCTATGCCAAGAATTGACAGGATATATATTTGCCAATTAAAAGCTTTCAGCAACAGCTATAGTGCTGAAATCATTCATTCCTTTAGTCCAAGAAATTTGGAAGACAGCTACCTGACCAACAGCCTGGAAGAGATCTATGTGCCCATTCCAAAGAACAGTGCCCATACAGAATGAATAAAGCATCCAAATAAAAATTGGTTAATATCCAACACTTGTCAGAGAACATTTATTTCAAGATAGATGTTTAACTGTCCTGTTTGATGCTGAATAGGACACTGTGCCTCTTGAATCTGTCATTTTGGACATTGTAAATCATACAGTTTCCAATTCAAAATGTCAACTACCCACCCATTTCAGTTTACCAACACCTTACCTTTTTTTGTTGATGGTGGTTGTCACATCACCATTTTATTTTTTAAATTTTCTAAATCATTTTATTGGGGGCTCATCCAACTCTTATCTTGATCAATATACACATCAATTACATACAGTCCACATTTGCACATTTGCTGCCAGTATCATTCTCCAAACATTCTCCTTCCACTTAGGCCCCCAGTATCAGCTCCTCATATTTCCCCTCCCTTCCCACTCCCCCTTCCCCATGAACCCTTTTTTTTTTATTTATTTTTTTTGTTTTTTGGGCATCACTGCCCTCCGGTGGTGGGAGCAGGAGGCCCAGCCCCCACTTCGTGGAGCTGGAATTGAACCTCCATCCCAGTGAGCCACAGTCCCGCGCACAACCACTACACCACCAGGGCTCAGCCAATGATCCCTTAATAATTTACAAATTTGCATTACTTTGCCATATCGTAAACTGTCTGATGTCTCCCTTTACCCACTTCCCTGTTGCCTGTACCCCAGGGAGGAGATTATATGTAAATCCCTGCAATTGGTTCCCCCTTTCTACTCCACCTTTCCACCACCCTCTTGGTATCACTACTCTTACCACTGGTCATGAAGGGATCTATCCTGAATTCCCCATTTTTCCGGCTCCTATCTGTACCAGAGTACATCCCCTGGTCTAGCTGGATTCGTAAGGTAGAATTGGGCTAATGATAGTGAGTGGGAACAAGAGTTTTAGAACTAGAGGAAAGTTGTATATTTCAGTGTTGCTACACTGCACCTTGACTGGCTCATCTCCTCCCTGCAACTCCTCCGCAAGGGGATGTCGCTTCACCTATTGATGGGCTTTGGGTCCCCAATCTGTACTTTCCTCTTTTATAATGATATGATTTTTAGTTTTTTAATGCCTGATACTCGATCCCTTTGACACCTCGTGGTCACACAGGTTGGTGTGCGTCTTCCATGTGGGCCTTGTTGCCTCTGAGCTAGATGGTCACTTGTTTACTTTCAAGCCTTTAAGACCCTAGATGCTATATCTTTTGATAGCCAGGCATCATCAGCTTTCTTTACCACTTTTGCCTATGCACACATTTGTTTTCGGTGATCTCAACACCTTATCTTTATGTACTATTTATATTTATTTTTATGTTTTCCAATTCATTTTTCATGATTTCCAATTTTCCCAGGTTCTTTCTTACAGTAAACTTTAGTCATACCCCATCAACAAATGAAGGTCCCAGGCTTTATTCCATCTCTGTCTTTCATTTGACCTTCCTTTGAGAAGGCAGATCTTCCTCAGTCATATTTCATCTTCCTACCTGAGATGCTCCCATCCTGGCACTGCCTCTGCTCTTCTTCAGGGATTTTCTCTGTTCTGCTTCTATGCACCAGGTTTTCAGTATCTGACAATATTTGCTGATCTCTGTGGGATTTTCAGTGGTTAATCGCTTTGAAGTGGACAGTTTATTTCTTTATTGTCTGTTTTTAGTCTGAAAATTCTGCTGAAAACTGGTCACTTTAGGTGACCCTGCTAGAATTTCAAATACCAGTGACATAGCTTCCATCATCACAGAACACATAAACCATGACAATATGACAAACACACAGACAAGTAGAGGATAATTATATGTGTGTCTCTCTATATATATTGATTGGATATATATATACATATATATATATATATGTCAGTCTAACACTGGGTATTAGGGCCTTCTTTTAAATGGAGAAGCACTGATAAAGTCAATATTCTAAACTGTACTCAAAGCTGTACTCATTTCATTAAGAATAAAAAATTTTATAGGTTCCGAATTATAGGAATACTTACCATACCTTGGGCACATCATATAGTCTAGGCATTATTATATCTGCTGTTTGATCATTTTTAATCCTCACAGTAACCCTATGAAATAAATAGTACAAACTCCTCACTTAAACAGATGATGAGACTAAACCCCAGGAAGGTCCACTAAGTTGCTCAAAGTCACACAAGGCAAATGCAAGAGCCAGAGTTCAAGCCTGGCTGCAAAATGTTCACTTCTGAATTATTGGAGCCATTGGCATGATCATTTGGACACTTTAGGCTTGGATGTTTCTAGATTCTGTATTCTGAATTATGTTACAGGCCACGATGTGCTTTGAATGCTTCTCATGATCACAGTCTTTGCTAAATAAAGAGCTAATAATCGTAGAATAGCACATTTTGTACCAGATGGGCTCCAAGACATGTAGCTCCACATTTTACACATTTCCTTGGTCATGTGGCCTCAGAACCAAAACAAAGACACCTGACTCAATGACTGACCAGCTGTCTAAGAGGCGTTTTGATGAAAAAGAGCATTTCACAAAAGGCATTTAAAAAAATTATCTGTTTTGAAATGATGTCTTTTGGATCTGTTTATAGCTCTATTTTCTCTCTCACATTTTCCTTACACATGTCTTTCCAGAACAGTTCTTTAATGTCAAAGCAGAAGAAACAATAGAAAGTGATACAATGTCAGAGAAATCAGTTATGGAAGATTTCTAGGAGTCAACTCTTGAAGATGACAAACAACCAAGTCATCAAACTATTCTGCCATCCTTAGTTATGATCTAATGGTGGGTTCACTTGCACTCCAACATTCCCCCACAATTCACTCCTCTAACCATTGGTATCTGGCATGTAACTCTCTCCAGTGTTTTAATTTCATCCCTTACAACATGAGTAGTGGATGACTGGAGAATGTTTGTCAAGAAAGTTTAAATAAGATAGATGATAGATAGATAGATAGATAGATAGATAGATAGATAGATAGATAGATAGATGATAGATAGATAATGATAGATAGATATATTTCCTAACAAAAACCAAGAGAAATTTGAGCTTAATAAAATATTTTTGTTCTTTTATTTATTTAAAAATACACCATAACTTTAATGAGGCACTTCTGTTCTGCACAGCTCTATTCCTTTTTGCCTTTTTAATGCTCATGTCAAGATTTCTTATTTACTTAGTATTAAAATTGAAAAGAAGCTAACAATACAGAGGACAAGAAAATGGAAAATAAGGCACTTAATTCTGAACTGGAATAAGCAGAAATCCAGAGAAAACCTATAAAGAAAATATTTAGTACTACCAGTCTCTATGTACTTTTGCAGATTAAAAAATAAGGAAGAGAAACCATTTCCTATATTAAGTTCCAGCTTTTCAAATATAATTTCAGTAAGTCCTATTTCAAACTGTAGAAAAATTTAGGGCACCCTATCACAAAGGGTAAAATAATTACCTTAGCAAAAACATCTTTTTTCCTAAGCAGACAATTTAGAAAAAAAAATGATACTTTTCATTAATTCACACATTTCCTCTACTAACATATTTATGTAATTTATGGCTCTTGCACAATTAGCTGGTTCATGCCTATTAAAAGAGCAAACAAATGTGCCCTTGAAGTGTGCCTCTCCCTTCACGTAGGTAATGATCATATAGTCATAACAATAACTGACTTCACACTAGGAGCCTTTAAAAAAAATCCACTGCCATGAAATTAGTCCTGACTCCCGGAAACCCTTGATAAGGTTTCTGAGACTATAACTCTGAGGGAACTGATAGCCTGAACTTTCTCCCTCAGAGCGGCTGGTGGGTTTGAACTACTTGCAGTAGCTGGCAGTCAACATTTAACTTATGCAAAATATGGGCACGTTCAGAGCTCAAACTATACAAATGTGAACCCGACACAATAGAGATATTGAGTTTCTAAAATGTTTAGGACTCAGCCTACAGTGGGGACCAGAAATTCACATTGCAGCTAAATATGGATGCCTCAGCCGGAGTGCTCAACTTCTGTCTGGTTTTGTCTGTCAACCACATTGGCCAAACTTTATTAGTCCTTTGGCCCCAAACATGGAGATGAGAACCATATCATGGAAAAACTATAAAATATTTTTCCAACTATGGTAAAAAGTAGCAATAAAGAATTTTATATACCAAAGAGTAGGAATAATTACCATACCTTGGACACATAACATATTCTAGGCATTGTCATACTCTCTGTTTTATCTTTTTAAAGTACCTTGGCATATTCAGTTTGCCCAAAGGATTAAAGTGAGGAAGAGAGAAGTCAGAGTAAATATCTATGTGCATATCAGCCAACACTGTTGTTATTCTGGGCTTTAAAAGTTTTTTTTCCAATGAAAGAA